>JBBPSU010000008.1:0-68089 GCA_038093755.1 Tylopilus microsporus | reverse complement strand
CATAGGGGGCGATTTTGTAGCCAAGGGTATGTACTATTTATAACTCCACCAAAGCTAAGCGAGATTCCCACAGTGTTTGCCAGTGCGCTGTGCACACTGCCATTAAGGTTAGCATGGAAAGGGTTTCTGAGGTCACTGTACAATCTCAAGTGACAGAAGACGGTCAATTGCTCCCATACTAAGGCCAGAACACAATAAATACAATGCGAGTTCCCACTCCTGATTTGAGGCCCAAGGGTAGTAGAGATTAACCCTTCTTTCCTCTGTGTACTGATCTTGCCTGAAATTCTCCATAAAGGTCGTCCCACTCGGAAAGGTTTCTCTGCAACCATTGAATACCTTAACATATCATCCAGGGCATACTTGCTCTGGTTCCAATTCCATGCCTTCTGGATCATCTATGAAATCCAAAGAAGCATTATCCATCTGAATATTATGGTCTTCTTTGAACCTGGGTGGTTGTCGAGGTACAGGTTCATCATCAGATTCTTTTGGATGATGGGAATGTTGATCCACTGATCAGCAAACCAACCCCCCTCTAGACAGGTCTGGCCAGTACTGGACAGAGTTCCAACTTTCCCAGCTCTGACAGCAAGGTTCTTAACTGGCTAGACCTGTCCAGCACTGTCCAGCACCCCTATAATTGTCCCAGCCTATCCCAGACCACCCCCAGTTACTCCCAGACCATCCTAATTGATCTCCAAATCTGCCCAGTTACTCCCAAATTCTCTCAGTTACTCGCAGGTCATCACAGGTTATCCTAATTCATTTTAGATTCTTCTAAATGATCTTTTTATATTATTCTAATGCCAAATTAAATCATATTCACACAACAAATTGTTAGAAAAAACATCTTAGATTTATTTTAATAATTAACACATGAAATCCTAATTCTAGTTTTAATCCCAATTATAAACCTGATACTTGTTCACACCACATACATACATATATAATCCTACTATATAGGCCCAACCCCTAATTGCAAAGCCAAAGTATAGTCAGAGTGTAATAAAAAGTGAACCAAAAGTGTAGTCTTGGAGTAGTAAACAAGTAGCCAAAAAGTGTTAGCCAAAGTGTAGCTAAAGTGTTGTAAACAAGTGCTTAAAAAAGCGCACCAAAAGTGTAGTCAAAGTGTAACCAAAGTGTTGTAAACAAGTGGTCAAAAAAGCGCACCAAAAGTGTAGTCAAAGTGTAGCCAAAGTGTTGTAAACAAGTGGTCAAAAAAGTGTACCAAAAGTGTAGCCAAAGTGTTGTAAACAAGTGCTTAAAAAAGCGCACCAAAAGTGTAGTCAAAGTGTGGCCAAAGTGTTGTAAACAAGTGTTGAAAAAAGCGAACCAAAGTGTAGCCAAAGTGTAGCCACTTTGAAATAAAGTAATGTTCAAAAAAGCGCACCAAAAGTGTAGTTAAAGTCTAGCCACAAGTGTAGCTAACTCGACTACACAAATGTGCTTGTTGTGCACTCACCTATGTATGGCTTAGCAATTTGTTTGGCCTGGTTTGCCATGGGGTGCATGAGGCATGAGTTAAGGTGTCCACAATATCGTGCTAAGGACTTAGACACATTTCTGGATGCCAGAGAGTGACTACACTAAGTTCTACACTTTTGTTTGCTTTGTTATACACTTGTGCTACACACTTTAGTCCGCTTTTTTCAACACTTCTGTACAACTGTTTGGCTACACTTTGGCTACACTTCAGTCCACTTTTTCAACACTTGTTTACAATACTTTTGACTGCACTTTCAATGATTAACACTTTTGGTGTGCTTTTTTGAGCACTTGCTTACAACACTTTGGCTACACTTTGACTACACTTTAGTCCGCTTTTTTCAACACTTGTTTACAACACTTTGGCTACACTTTGACTACACTTTTGGTATGCTTTTTTAAGCACTTGTTTACAACACTTTGGCTACACTTTGGCTACACTTTGGCTACACTTTGACTACACTTTTGGTGCGCTTTTTTCAACACTTGTTTACTACACTTTGGCTACACCTTGACTTCACTTTTGGTGCGCTTTTTTAACACTTTGGCTACACTTTAGCTATGTAGTTGATTAGTTTTGATAAGAGTTAGATAGACTTTGATTAGCTCTGATAAGGATTAGATAGGTTTTGATTCACTTTGATGAGGCTTTGATTAGCTCTGATAAGGGTTAGATGGCTTGATTAGCTTAGATTGGCTCTGATAAGTTAGGTTGGCTTTGATAAGGATTAGATTGGCTTTGATAAGGGTTAAATTGGCTCTGATTGTAATGACCTAGACTTAAGTCATGATGCTCGAGGGCAAGACAACAATCAACAACCAGTGTTCAAGGCTTTTTAAGGCTAATCATCAAGCCCAAAGCAAGTAGATGGGAAGATGATAGAGCAGTATCCTCAATTCATACTCAAGCCTAGAGCGAGAGGTAAACAAATGGATAAGACTAGGAAATACGGTGAAATACATGGGTTTAAATACTGTAGTGTATCTTGCACAGACCAAGCTATGAACTACTCTATGAGGATGAGCAATGCTGCATGCGCAGCTATGTGCAGTCAATGCTGTGAAGATGGATACAGTAAAGAGAAAGTGGAGTCATACTTAGTCCAATGAGAAAAGAAGAGAAGATCATACAATATGTGAGCCAATAGGATGAAGGGAAAAAGAGGAAATCGTAACACTACCCCTCTTTTAGATCAAGGCATCCTGACAAGACAACCAGTAAGCTTGTCCAATTCATTTCCAGGTATGGATTACCATTGAAGATGACTCGGCTTACCAATTGCCCCATTGACCCTGATTCAGCCCATTTGCCGGCTGATCGTTAGTTATGTCCCATTGATCATTCTCCCAGTCAGGAGGGGGACGTTTGACCAGTTCACCCCAACTCTGTTTGACTCCAATGGCCGTCCATTTGGTCATTGTGACCATTGAGAATGTGAATACGTGCCATGGTTCTAAGGACAAGGAGACGAGGATGGGGGTTTGCATGCGGGCAGCCTCTTGGACCATGTTGGATGTGTGGACGGTCATGGCATGGGCAAGGATGTAGACCAGAGTGGAGATAAAGGTGATGGTGGTACAGATGAAGAAGGTGATGAGAGACATGATTTGTTAGGAAGGAAAGATGCTGGGGAAGTCGAGGGTGTTGTGGGAATTATATATCTCCCTCAAGGTCTAGTTGTGTGGCGTGGAAAGGGGTTTCGGTATCTATAAAATAATTGTGGAAAAGGGCAGCGAAGTTGGAGGTGGTGTTACGATTTCTCTCATTTTCTCTCCTCCTATTGGCTCACTCATCATATGACTTTCTTCTTCTTTTCCATTGGACTTAGTATGACTCCACTTTTACCTTGCTATATCCGTCCTCACAGCATCAACTGTGCATAGCTGTGCACACAGCATTGCTTGTCCTCAAAAGGTAGTTCATACCCTGGTCTGTGCACAGTACCCTATAGTATTTAAACACATGTACATTACTGTATTCTACAGTCTTATCCATTTGTTCTCCTCTCACCTTAGGCTTGAGTCTGAATTAAGGATACCACTCTATTACTCTTTTATCTACTTGCTAAATTTAGGCTTGACAATTAGCCTTAAAAGCCTTGAACACTGGTCATAGTCATTTTTGTCTTGCCCTCGAGTGTCACGACTTGAGTCTAGGTCGTTACAGGTGGAAATTCCACAGATTCTTCAGGGAGCTGATGGGTTCTTTTTATGAAATCTGGCTATTGCTTTTTCCATGTTGGCCAAATTAGCCAGTGGTTCCCATGTTTGATCTTGTCCCATCCTTTCCAGTGTATGAGATACTGGAGTTGTTGCCCTTTCATTCATGATGCTACAATTGATTCAATTTCATATTCCTCATATTCTTCTTCCGTGATTACAATTGGGTCAGGGCATAGAGTTGGTTATCCGTCAAGAACTTCTCAGTAAGGTTTGACATGGGAAACATTGACTGTTGGATGGATGTGAATGGATTTAGGGAGATGCAAGGTGAGGGCATTAGATAGAACTTTGGTGATGGTATATGGTCCAATCCACTTTTGAGTTAATTTCCATGCAGTATAGGGAAGTTTGAGATGTTCCGTGGAGAGCCATACCTGATCTCCAATAGCGTAATCCGGAGCTTTGCTTCTCTTCTGTTCTGTGGAACATTTCATCCTTTTTTGGGTAGCTTCAAGAGCTTCTTTAATCTCCATGTGAGCTTTCCCAGCCTCTTTTCCAAATTCTCTAGCTGCTGTCTTGGCATTTCCTTCAAAACCTAAATGGGGATGGTAATTTTTGGGTGATGGCAAAAGGAATGGTGCCTGTAGTGAAAGTGAGGGCATTGTTATGCTGAAATTGGGCTAATTTGATACATTCTGCCCAAGTTTCCTGCTTCTTTGCCATGTAAGCACAGAGGTATTGTTCTAGATCATGATTGATCCTTTCAGTTTTCCTGTTGGTTTGAGGATGGTATGCTGTTGAAAGCCATTGCTCAATCCCAAGCAGTTTGCAGAGTTCGGAGGGAAAATCAGAAATGAACTGAGGTCCACGATCTGAAACTATAGTAAGAGGAAGTCCATGAATGCACCAAACATTGTCTCTGAAAATCCAAGCCAAGTCTTTGGAAGATGTGGTTTTGACACAAGGTACAAAGACCACTTCTTTAAAAAACCTGTCCACAATAATGCAAATGGAATCAAATGAAGACAAAAGGGGAAGTCCGGTAATGAAATCGACTGAGATATCTTCCCATGGATGTTTGGGAATGGGAAGGGGAATGAGTTTTCCTGCCAGTGCCTTTTGCTTACCCTTTGTGAGGGTGCACATCTGACAGGAGTCTATGTAAAGTTTTGCATCTTTTGTGATATTGGGCCATGTGAAGTATTGTAAGAGAAGATAAATCATTCTTGCCTGACCGGGGTGGCCAGCAATGGGAGAATCATGACATGAGGTTAACAACCTCATTCATAAGGAAGGGGGAATAAAAACTTTTCCAGAATTGTTTTTGAATATTTTTTCCTCATCATTGAAGGTGAAATCTTCTATGTCCCCTGAAATCTTCTGTGATTCAATGGTTAGTTCTTTGTAAAAGGAGGATGATAAGGAGTTTGTTTCAAGAATTTCTGGAAATATGATGATGTTAGTATTATGATCTGTGACCGCATCACCATGATCTGGTCTTCTTGAGAGCATCAGCTCTTCTGTTAGTTGTTCCTGGCTTATAGCACATCATATAGTTAAATTCTTGAAGGAGTGCGTGCCAGCAGGCTTGTCTAGACAATAAGGTTTCGCCAATATTTGAGATTCTTGTGGTCTGTCCAGATCTTGAAAGAAGCTCTTCCTATAAAGTAATGGCGCCATTCTTTGAGAGCTTCAAGTTGAATGACCACCAAGAGCTCTTTGTCATAGATTGGGTAGTTTCACTCTGCACTATCAAAGGAATGAGAGATAAACACAGTTGGTCTCCACAAACCATCTTCTCCTTTTATTGACAATATTCCTCCAGTAGCAATATCGCTAGTGTCAGTTTCTACTCGCATTTCCTTTTCTTGATCTGGATAGGAGAGATGCCTTGGTAAAGCATTCTTTGAGATCGTTGAATGCCTTTTCTTGCTTTGATCCCCATATGAAGGATGCATCTTTCTTTGTAAAATCATTTAATGGTCTAGCAATGTCAGTGAAATTGGCAATAAATCATTAATGGTTCTCAAAGCTTACTGCAGGGTCAGTCTTCACACGGTTCCTTGCACGGCTTTCAATGCCGAATAAATCTCCGACTGAAATGCTCCAAGTGCCAAGCCTGTCACCATATGTCATCTTTCACCCTCCCCCAAATACAAGCCCGTAAATGCCCCCCAAAATCCTTTGGGACAAGGACCACTCCTACTGTATGGATCACTTCATCAAATGATGCAACAACAATCCCACAAAACACCTCAAGCTCTTCTCTGCTCAACTCAGGATGCACAGGAAGAAGGCCACACCAAATCCCAGCTGGCATTATCAAGGAAAATGATCTTCCAAGACCTTGCCTGCTATGTCTTTGAGGATGATCCGGAGCTCACTGCAGAGTGGAAGGAAACCCCACAGATTTGTATAGCTGCAACTCAATGCTGCCATTCTGCATAAGAATCTAACTATCTTCGATTCTAAACTAACAGGTGTGTTTACAGTCTTCGAACCAAGTATACTGTTAAGACTGTGACTTATCCTCCGATGAACTCCGGAACTCCAGAGTTCTGGTTGGAATGAAGCGTTGGGTTCAGCTTATGTGCCCCTTGCTTGGTCGTGTGCCTCGGATTTCAGAGCGGATAGTCGGAGGTTGATCGGAGTCGCTAGGACTTGGGTGGATCGCAATGAGGAGGATGAATTCGGAGTGCGGAAGACAGAGGATAATTGTCTAAGTTGATATCGAAGCTAAAGCTAATGACTATGTACTGAGAACTATATATACGGAGCGCGGATATCGCATTAGTAACGGAAAACATCGCATGAGTAAGGATATGAGTAAGGCAGAATCTGAGTAAGACGGAGTACAGGGTTGAGATAGCCAGAGCTGTGCGAGCACAGGTTCAGAGGCAAGAAGGAAGTGGAACTAATACAAAAGGAGAAACATAAGTACGTAAGTGAGAATCAAAGATGTCCAGAGGGCGGAAGTGAAGTCCTAGGTGTAAAAGCCTCAGAGTTCGTGAGTGAGAGGTCCGGAGTTGGTCTGGAGGGTCGGGGTTAGGACGGGATATGACATATACCAAGCAACTCAAGTGTTTAGGCCAGATGGGTGCTGGCCTGACGGTTGAAGACCTCAAACATACTGACAACACTAAAAATCTATTAGGTATGTCATGCAATTAAACACTTCATGCTTTGTATATGCCTAACAGCTCTTAGATACCATTGTCAAAGCATTCCCATGGTTCCCATTGCTTCATGGCTGGTGGAGGACGAACCCTGCATATAACACGATGTTCAGTATTTGTAACCTGAATCAAGATTATGCAGTAGAGACTGCAGCACTGTTCAATGTGCAACCCAGACTGGCCATCCACGAGGATCGAATGCCCCCTCTCCCTCCACAGTCAGCCACCATTCCAACCACTACCGTGACTGTCACAAGCAGATCTGGATCCCATCTCACCACCGGTGCAACTACATCCACCCCTGTCCCTGCCATTGCATTCACCACTGCTGGCCATGTTCCCAGTGTTGTTTCTACCTCTCTGTCCCCCTCTCCATCTGCCCCTGCCCTCATCTCCACTCCCGTGCCCACTCTTGTCTCTGCCTCTGTCCCTGCGTCCACCCTCATTTATCTGCCCATCTTTGCCACCAGCCCAGCCCTTGTCCCTGCCATCCCTGCTCATTCTCCTGCCTTTGTCGTCCCAGATCTTGATAATCTGGAGGAGGGGGAGCTCAGAGACAACACAGTGCATCACCCAGGCCCCATACAAGCTGGACAAGCCAGCTCAATCTTCGATGATCTCACTTTTGGTGATGATAATGATGGCGACATGGATTGGAGCCCCTCAAACGCAACTGGCACCTCCTCAACTGCTGCCACTTCCGAGTCATCATCTGTTCAAGTTTAAGTTCATACCTCTGGTCCCACCGTCATTTCTCTTAACAATCCTGTGGGATATATCCCTCCACGCCATAGCCCCCTTGTCCCACATCATCCCTTCACTGATTCTCAAGCTCTCTCCCACTCCGAATCAGCCACCCCATCAGCCTTGACCCCAAACACGGATGAGTTGAACCTTGACACTGTGGCATCAAAACTTGTTGCAAGCATGCGGTTAAAGTGGAAGACACCAACACCTGAAAACAGCTCTGAAGAGACTGACATCCAGCCATGGTTTTCTCAAGCTTTGACTTCCTTGGCCACATCCACCTCCCACAAACAACAGTAGCAATCCATTGCCAACACCATGGACCAGGTTGCCGCTTTGACAAGCTCAATGTTCATGGCTATCCAGACAATGCAGGAACATAAGAATGAGGAATGATGTAAGGACAGAGAGGAGCGGCAAACCCAGCGTGAGCACAAGCACCTGGCACTTGAGAAGCAGATGGCACATGAGTGGATTAAAATGGACTATGATCTCCACAAGATGGAACTTGAGGTCGAGCTCCAGTGTCTTAGGGTTTAGGAACGTGTGATGGAACGCGGTATTAACAGTGGTGAGGGCAATGAAGCTCAAGATGTGTGATGTCACATTTACATTAACCTTGGAAACCCTTTCCATGCTAACCTTAATGGCAGTGTGCACAGCGCACTGGCAAACACTGTGGGAATCTCGCTTAGCTTTGGTGGAGTTATAAATAGTACATACCCTTGGCTACAAAATCGCCCCCTATGTCATGTGATTTGGTTCACACGCCATGGAGATATCATTGTTACAAGTTGGCAATGTCATGGAAAGGGTTTATGAGCTTTTGAATTGGTAGCTAGGATCTTGGTTAAATCATGTGATAGTTGGCATTGTTTGGTTATACAAACAAAGGTATACATGTAAATAGTGTGTCTGAGTTTAAAAAAGTTCACACACCTGTTGATTCTTATCCACCATCATGGTCAAATCCCTTTCTCTTACTTAACAAGCCAATATCCTCTCCCTGCTTGATGCTGGCCATTCTGGTGAAGCCATTGCCAAGCAAACTGGTGTTAGCCCTTCTGCCATATCCAAGCTTCATTCCAAGAAGCATTCTACCCTTCCCAAAGCTACTGGAGGTTATCCTTCCAAGCTTTCCCCTGCCAATATCTGTTATGCCCGACATCTTATTACCTCTGGTAGAGCTGAAAATGCTGTCCAAGTGACCAAAGCTCTCACCAACATCATCAATCAGCCTCTATCTGCAAGTACAGTTCATGTTCACTTGAAGAAATCTGGTATAAAGGCTATGGTCAAGTCCAAACGCCCTATTCTCTCTGCTAGACATTGCAAGGCTCACTTGGACTTTGCAGAAGCTCATAAGGATTGGACTATAGAGGACTGGAAGAAGGTAATATGGTCAGATGAGACCAAGATCAATCGCTTAGGGTCAGATGGGTGCAAATGGGCATGGAAAAAAGCAGGTGAGGGGCTCAATGATAGGCTGGTACAAGGAACCCTCAAATTTGGAGGGGGTTCTTTGATGATGTGGGGTGTTACGATTTCATCCATTTTCTTCTCTTGTCATTGGCTAAAGTATCGTATGATCCCTCTTCTATTTTTCATTTGTTCCTCGTATGACACCACTTTCTTATTCGTACAGCCTTGACTGCGCACGGCTGTGAATGCAGCGCAGCTCGTCCATACGTAGTAGTTCATAGCTCGGTCTGTGCGCAGCTCGTCCTAGTATTTAAACCCATGTAAAAGTACATACATCGGCAGTCTTATCCATTTGTTCAGTTCTTGCCCTAGGCTTGAATACGAATTAAGGATACCGCTCCTCACTCTCATCTACTCGCTTCGGACTTATCGACTAGTCTTGAAGCCTTGAACACTGGTCGTTTGTTGTCTTGCCCTCGAGCGTCACGACTCTAAGTCTAGGTCGTAACATGGGGTTGTTATGAATTCTTCCTTTTCTCTCCATCCTATTGGCTTACTTATCGTATGATCTCCTTTCCCTTTCTCATTGGTCGACACATGACTCCACCTTTATTTTACCATATCCATCTTCACAGCATTGACTATGCATAGCTGTGCACGCAGCATCGCTCATCTTTACTAGGCAGTTCATAGCTTGGTCTGTGCACCTTTCTTTCCAATATTTAAACCCATGTACATTATGAGTAACATCAGTCTTATCCATTTGTTTACCTCTCGCTCTAGGCTTGAGTGTGAATTAAGGGTACCGCTCTATCTCTACTCTCATCTACTCGCTTTAGGCTTGACGATTAGCCTTTAAAAGTCTTGAACATTGGTTGAACTTGTTGTCTTGCCCTCAAGTGTCATGACTCTAAGTCTAGGTCGTTACAGGGGTTGTATGGCTTGGCAGGGAGTTGGCTTTGCTATCAAGATTGATGGTAGGATGGATGGGGACCTCTACCTTCAAATTTTGAAGGATGAGTTGCAACAAACCCTAGAGCATTATGGGCTCAATCCTCCTGACATCATCTTCCAGCAGGACAATGACCCCAAGCATACTTGTAAAAAGGTGAAGGAGTGGCTAGAAGAGCAGGAGTTTGAGACTATGGTTTGGCCTGCACAGTCTCCTGACCTTAATCCTATTGAGCATCTCTGGGGATGGCTCAAAAGGAGGCTTGCAAAGCATGAACACCCTCAGGCTCCTAAGGGGATTTTGGAATTATGGGATAGAGTTCAAGTGGAATGGGAAAGGATACCAGTGGAAGAGTGCCAGATACTAATTGAAAGCATGCCTAGAAGAATTCAGGCAGTGCTTAAGGCAAAAGGAGGATATACCAAGTACTAATACCCTGGCAATTCAAAAGCTCATAAATTCTTTCCATGACATTGCCAACTTGTAACAATGATATCTCCATGGCGTGTGAACCAAATCACATGACCTAGGGAGCGATTTTGTAGCCAATGGTATGTACTATTTATAACTCCACCAAAGCTAAGCGAGATTCCCACAGTGTTTGCCAGTGCGCTGCACACACTGCCATTAAGGTTAGCATGGAAAGGGTTTCTGAGGTCACTGTAAGTGATCACACTTCCCTATGTCTCACTTTCTAATGACTTCAGATTAAAAAAACTTATCTATTGTTTTGCTCTGCAAAGGAACTCAGGACCCATATGGAAATCCTTCTACCAGGCCCCAAATGGCTGTGCGAGACTCTAAAGCCCAAAGACCCTGTCAAGCAACCACTCTGCCTGTTCTATCACAACCCAATCAATTGTCTGCAGAATATCATGAGCAACCCACTTTTATCTTCCCACATCTTGTTCGTTCCATGGAAGGTTTGGACTAGTGCAGTGAAAATCTGTTGCATGTATAATGAATGGTTAAGTGGGAATCAGGCATGGAGTATACAAGTAAGCCACACTTGGGTACTAGAATTTGAGAACTGATGCATTCTTAGGAGGCATTACACGCTGGTGCTATGGTCCTTGGTGTGGTACTATCCTCTGACAAAACCAACATCTCTGTCATGAGTGGCAATCATGTTGCGCACCCCGTCTTGATCAGCCTTACAAACATTGATTCACAGATCCACAGCAAGACATCCTTGCATGCCTACCTCCTTCTCACATTGCTGCCTATTTCAAAGTTCACTCACAAAACTGCTCATGTTTGTTGCTTACTGCAAGACTGACCAGGCTCTCAACGTTGTCCTATCTCCACTGAAGACTGTGGCAGCAGTTGGCATCATGATGAGCAATCCAGTCAGAAACTTGAGGTATTGTTTTATGCCAATAGCTTCCTGGATCACTGATACACCAGAAGAAAGTCTCCTGGCAGCCATGGGACCGAAGGCCTCTCCAATCACCACTGCTACAGCCGAAAGTTTCAGTGATCCTTATTGACATCCATCTTGCACTGCTGCAGATAACATAAGGTGGTTGGGAAGGTAATAGGGTGTGAGGGAATTTGTCCCAAGGGATTCTGGGTGGTTTCCTATGAGTAGGAGGAGGATGCTCCACATATCCAGGAACTGATAGAGGGAACCCAACATTTCTGATGTGCAGGAAAGTGTGGAAATGTGAGTCCAGAGAGCGGATGACAAAGAGGGAGCATGAAACTGGTGGGGAATGTCATAGAAGAGAGTAGGAAATGGCCCAAGACAAGGTACACGGATGCTTGACTGAATAGAGACACAAGAACAAGAGAGAGTCCAGAAACACGAATTCCAGATGTGAACAGCAACAGCGCTGTTGACACAAACAAGAAAGATCCTGTGCACAGGCAGGAGCCCTTCAGATGGAAAACTGAAAGATATATTTTAAGTCCTGAGGACAAGGCTTTATAGTCTGGGCATACCCATACTGTCTAACTCTATTGGAAATAACAAAAACGTTCTTGCAGGTCACACTAGGGACTGTCTAGTAATGTCAAACAAACATAGGAAGGTCCAAAACAGGTCAAATGGGCATCAACCAACTGATCCAGACACCAATGAATGGTAAGATATGAATCCAGGATATCTGGAGCATGGGAAACATCTGGATAAGCACAGATAAAAATGGATAACTCATGGATCACATAGGATGGACACAGACAGCAGTGGGACTCTTGAGGAACATGTTGGGGAACACCTAGAAACCTGTGAAAAGCCTCTCTACAACTGTAGGATCTATTGGATTCCTACACCATGAAGACAATGCTAATTGCAATCTGTGTCGCTTGTTCAAAACACTCGCCAACTGATTTCAAAAACTTTCCCAAAGCTATCAAACAACTGTACTTAAATGGCATCATCAAGCCATTTTGGCTGGGCTGGGCCCTATCAGAGCCTTGCAACTTTATCACTGTGGAACTCTTGCACCACTTCCACCAATTCGCTTGGAATCATAATATGAAGTGGTGTGTTGTGGTCACAGGGGCTGATGAATTAGATTTTTGCTTCTTCGTCATCCAAACTTCCATAGGCTTTCGAAGATTTGCCAAAGGTATATCCCGGTTGAAGCAAGTAACTGGCTGGGATCATTGCGTGGTTCAATGTTACCTTATAGGCATGATAGCTAGTAGGATCCCTCAGAAGTTTCTTGTGGCTCTTCATGCCCTTCTCAATTTCCACTACCTTGCACAAGCACTCATGTTCACTGACTCCTCTCTCAATCGAGTCACTAATGCTCTCTAGGAATTTCATCAAAACAAGGACACTATCATACAGCACAGCACGTTACAGTTGGGAAATCCCAAAGCTCAAGCTTCTTCACAGTGTCATCCCAAGTACATATTCATCAGTTGGGTGCAGCAATACAATGGACAGCTGATGTCACAGAACATGCACATGTCAAAGAGATCAAGGTGCCCGCATGTGCTGGCAATAACCAAAACTATTATAGCCAGATTGTGTGGCATCTCAACAGACTGGATAAATGTTTTCACTTCAACCTCATGATGTGCATTGAAGAGCACCACACCAAGGTAGAGTGGATGAGGGTTTCCCAGACAACAATGAAGACAACAAGGATCATGAACTGTTATGATTTCTTCCATTTTCTCTTCATCCTATTGGCTTACGTATCATATGATCTCTTTCCCTCTTTTTCATTGGACTATGTATGACTCCACTTTCACTTTACCATATCCATCTTCACAGCATCGACTGCGCATAGCTGCACACACAGCATTGCTCATCTTTACTAGGCAGTTCATAGCTTGGTCTGTGCACATTTCCTTCCAGTATTTAAACCCATGTACATTATGAGTAACACCAGTCTTATCCATTTGTTTACCTCTCGCTCTAGGCTTGAGTGTGAATTAAGGGTACCACTCTCTATCCTCACTTACTCGCTTCAGACTTGATGTTTAGTCTTGAAGCTTTGAACACTGGTTATCACTGTTGTCTTGCCCTCAAGCATCACGACTTAAGTCTAGGTCATTACACTTGGATGAGACTACCTACTTGAGCGCAAGACGTTGCCTCAGAAGATTTATACTCTATGTGAAGAATCAATATTCGCCCCCTCAAACAACACATCAGAAGACTTGCCCAGAATCAGGTTGGAAGATACTTGATTGTAAGCAACGATGGCAGATCCCTTTCAACATGGACGATCTCAAAGTGGCATTAATCGATGCCATGAAAGAAGGAACAAAGTTTGAAGAAATGACGAAGAAGATTGCAGAGCCAGGCAAATGGGATGGGAACAAAAAAAAGTTCCACCTATGGTGGACTAAGATACATCTCTGGGTCTCTGCTCAGACATGGAAGTCAGACAAGGTGTTGGCCACAGCAGTCCTACTTCATCTTGAAGGAAAAGCGGAACCCTTCACCCAGCTGACGATGGAGAAATACCTCAACAAAGAAACCAGGAAGTTCAAGGTAGAAGGAACCTAGAATTACTTGGAGTTCAGAGACGCAGCCTGGCCACGGTGGGAAAGGCTTCAGGAGGAGATCACAGATTTCTTCCAGATCAAAACTCTTGAATATCAATTGTACCAGGAGTTGAAAGCGCTTCGACAAGGACCGATGCTCACTGTGGACTTCCTCCAAAAGTTCGACATCCTTAAAAGAGAAGCAAAGGTATCAGACAGGGAAGCGATGCACCTGCTTAAACAGGTGGTCAGATTCTCCACTTATCAGCAGGTTTCCCTCCACTGCGAAATCAACGAGAACAATTATGATGACCTGTACAAACAGTATGACAGCTATGGAAAAACATTGGAGAGAATCCATGAGGAACAGGGTGCAATCAGAGCAGCTCAAACCCAAAAACCCTACCAAGGACAATATTGTCCTTCCTAGGGCCAAACTGGCCAAAACCAGCCAAGGTTTACACCCACAGGGATACAGCTAGGTCACGGATCCCCAATGGAGATCAGAATGCAGTACACCGGTGATACCCATACTTGCTACAACTGCAGAGAAGTAGGGCATATTGCCTGAAACTGCAAGAAACCAAAGAAGGTCCTCGAATCTCACCCAAGGACAGCCACAGAGAGCCGCTGGCATTGGATATGCTTTGCATAATGTGGCTTATGTAACTGCAGAAGCGGAAGCCTACTGGCGAGACAAGCTAGCATTAGAGGCTAAACAGCAGGAGGCTTTAAAAGCCCAAGGATCGTGAATGAAGAGGGTGTTCATGATCTAGAAGAGTATACTGACAATGATTTTCCTGTATGCATGATAGGCTCTATTTTTGGGGCATCTTTCAGTAAAAGTGCGGCATCCAAAAACATGCTTAATTCCCCTATGAGCAATTGCTCCATAGGAATATCATCACAAGCCCTCGATTCCAATATCCCAAGACAATTCACCATCCAAACCAGTTTACAATTCAGAACACCCACAGGATGGAAATCAGCAAGACTCGGTGCCCTACTCAATTTAGGAGCATCCAACTCATTCATTGATTTGGACTTTTGCAAAGATAATAATCTCATCCTTAGCAAATTAACTGACCCCATAATAGTCACAAATGCCGACGGTTCTGAAAGAGCCATAGGAAGCATCACACATCAAGTAACGGTCTTACTAGACATTCAAGGACATTCAGAATATGCCAACTTCTATGTCACTATCTTAGGAATGCACTCACTCTTTATAGGATATGATTGGCTAGAACACCATAATCCAAAAATAGATTGGGTCAAAAGAGAACTAACATTTTCTCGGTGTACTGGTTGATGCAGACTACATCAACAGGATCGATTACCTTCTTCCATGTTCCAATGAGCAATAGTGGAAGGACTCAAGGAAAAAGTACCTGTTCAATATCATGATTACCTTGATGTCTTTTCACAGAATGAATCAGAACGAATGCCAATCAGAAAACTGTGGGATCATGCCATTGATCTCAAACCAGACTTCGAACCAAGAAAGGGTCACATTATTCCTCTTTCAGACACTGATATGAAAGAAGTTAGGACATTCATTGAAAAAGAACTCAAGAAGGGATACATATGACCTTCCAAATCACTGCAAACATCACCTGTATTCTTTATCCCCAAGAAAGACAGTAAAAAACGAATGGTCATTGATTACCGTTATCTCAATGACGGAACTATAAAAAATGCTTATTCCTTACTGCTAATCTCTCAGTTAATAGATCGGCTCAAAGGTGCTGATCTCTTCACTACTATGGACCTCCAATGGGGATACAATAACATTCGCATCAAAGAAGGAGATGAATGGAAAGGAGCCTTCATCACTTCTCTCAGTTCCTATGAACCACTGGTAATGTATTTCGGAATGACAAACTCACCCTCCACATTTCAACAGATGATGAACGATGTCTTCAATGACATGTACACAGTCATTATCATTTTTATGGATAACTGTAATATCTTCACCAAAGGAAGACCAACGGAAGAGCATTGAAAAATTGGTAAAGAAGTTCTTCAACACCTATGAGAAAACAACCTCTACGTCAAACCTGAAAAATGTCACTTTGAACAAAAGAAGGTCAATTTTCTTGAAATGGTCATCTCAAAAGAAGGTGTCGAAATGCAGAAATCCAAAGTGGCTGGTATCCTTGACTGGCCAACACCAACTTGGCTCAAACAAGTACAAGGATTTTTTGGTCTTTGCAATTATTATCAGTGTTTCATCGCCAATTTTGCTGACATTGCTAGACCCCTAAATGACCTTACAAAGAAAGACATGCCCTTTGTATGGGGACTGAATCAAGAAAAAGCATTCAATGACCTAAAAGAATGTTTTACCAAGACACCTCTTCTCACATATCCAGATCAAGGAAAAGAAATGTGAGTAGAAACTGATGCTAGCGACATCGCTACTGGAGGAATATTATTGGTAAAAGGAGAAGACGGTTTGTGGAGACCAACTGCATTTATCTCTCACTCCTTTAATAGCACAGAATGAAACTATCCAATCTATGACAAAGAGCTCTTGGCAGTCATTCAAGCTCTCAAAGAATGGTGTCATTACCTTATCAGAAGAGCTTCTTTTGAGATCTGGATGGATTACAAAAATCTTGAGTATTGGCGAAAGCCACAAACTTTATCCCCTGGACAGGCTCGCTGGCATGCACTTCTATAAGAATTCAACTATATGATGTGCTATAAGCCAGGTACAACCAATGGACAAGCTGATGCTCTATCAAGAAGACCAGACCATGGTGATGCAGTCGCTGACCACAATACTAACATCACCATTTTTCCAGAAATCTTCGAAGCACATAACATTTCATCAGTAAACTGAAGAAACCTCCACAGTGACTTCCATAATTGCACTCTTGTGACAAGTGTTCACAGCATTCACAGGTGTGCCAGAGCCACATAGGTATTTCAGCAAGTAAGCTGAATGTTCCCACAGTGTTAAAACACCATACAGTAGTGACAGTGCACACAAAGGCTGCAGCATAATAGTTCACACATCGTCGACAAGTTTCTGGCAGCCTGAGTACAGATATGATCACACAACTAGGTACTAGTAGCAATGGCATTTAAATTGACTTCAAGCAAACAAGACCCAGCAATAACTTCAATCCAAGCTTGTGTATATATAGTAAGTACGACTATATGTGAGACGAGCCGGCCAATGACAACCAGTGCGAGTGCACGAAGTGCACTGCACAACCACTCAACCGACATGGCAACCACGATGGACGTAGCATCTAGACCATCGGAGAACCCTGCAGATGCGACGGGCGACAGCAAGCGTTGTCCAGACAAGCCTACAGAGCTGCCTGACATGCCTGAAGGTGCAGGACCTCGCTCCAAAAACGTTTTTTCGTCAAAGCCAGAGTCGAGAAGTGCCGTCTCAACGCCGACGTCGAGTACCGATCTTCCCGGTTTCTTGCCACCGTCGCGACAATCCAAAACCTAAATCGTCACAGTGAGTGATCCACGAATTTCTAAAGAACGTGCACATACCACATCCATTCGTCAAGAAGCAAGTAGGAGTCCTTCATAGCCTCGTTGTCCTCTTTTGTTGCTTGTGTCTACCCAAAAAGGCTTGGTACTGTTCTTTTGTGATCGTCAGGGGACGCGCGTCATGAAGGGAATTTGATTCTGGTCCTGTGTTCTCCGAATCGAGGAGCAACACTTGGAACACCTATTGTGGGGTTTGAGCCAAGCCATACAATACGAAATCAAGCACGACGGTGAACCTTCCACCGGACAGGATCAATCTCATCGATTCTGTCGTTCATATCCTCCAAGTTATTGCTGATAATGGCAAGTGTGGTCAGCGTCAAACAGGGCCGGAAGATGTTAGAGGGACTTGCATTGTCATGACCGTGTTGATTTTTACCTTGATCCCCCTCGTCTTGGCCCACTCTGCAACCTTGAACACCTTGTCAATGTGGGTGGCGGAAGTACCGTTTTCCGCCCTTCCTTGCTTGATGTCCGTCTCCGGGTTGAAGGAATCGAATGAGATGGTGATGAGGTCGAGGTATTGACCGTATGTGTCCATCCATTTCTCGGTTACCTTGGACCTGTTCAAGTTGGTGACGATGGAGCATGACTCACCTGAGCCATCCACTCCACCTCCAAACCATGCCCGATGACCTCACACCGACCCGAACCCACCACGTCGCCAAGGACGACTCAAATCATGCTTTACAAGATGTCAGTCACAGGTTGACTCACCAAGCAATCCGGACACGTCAAGGCCATATCGGGCAAACAGGATGCTACGTCGAGATAGAGGGCCAGGAAGTGAAGCAACCAAGTCGAGTCGACTGAGCAATCCCGAGGTTTGAGACCTTCAAGTTTGGAGTTGTTTGTGGAATGCGGTCATTCGTGAAAACCCACGGTGAGGTTGGTGGTGCAAAAAGTTTGTCGACGGAAGAAACAAGAGGGGCTGGTCACAAATTGCGATAACACAACTATGCATGACAAAGTACAAAGAATATGTGCACAATAGTACCTATAGAACTTATATACGAGGTTGTATACAATGGGGACGCTTTGAAAACTTCAATCCAGCTTCACAGAGATGAAACGACCGGAAGTGGTTTCAACAGCAACAGTTCCTGCGAGAAGATCTGTCAAGCGTGCTACTTTTCATCAACAGTACCATGTAGAAGAAAACATACTGGGGCAATGACCAGTACTGTCCAAAAGAATGACCCTGCTAGATCCAGGGGCTTGGATGTCGACGCTGTGACTTGGGCGCGGTCTTTGCATGTGCCTCAGTCTGAGGTCCGCCTCGTTCACACGTTTTGTAGCGGTTCCGGCACGTATCTTCACGAGGCTTGATATGATTTCATGCTTGCGCACGATGCAAGTGGCCAGTGCTTCTTCAGCGTGATATATGTCGCACTTTGCCTTAGCAAGATCAATGACCAGTTTGTCGTGAAGCTCGTAAGGAGCCCCATCGATTGTCTAAGTTCAATCAGTTGAGAGGTCACGGCGTAGTATGAAAGACAACAACCCACTTACCAAGGAGGTGATGCTGTCAAGAATACCATACAGATCACTCTCGCTCTTGTCGAAAAACTCGGATGCAGATCCCCGAGTTGCAAAACTTGGCACGATCGAAGTGTGATAGTTGGTGTAGCGTGAAAAGGATATGTCCAGGTTATTGGGGTAGGTGTGGCTGAACATGGTATACTGCAAGCATCCATTTGCGGAGGTTGCCGAACTTGCTGTAATCATGCACTGCTGCCCCTCATGTGGGAAAAGCAGATTCAAGGACGACATGGCTGTTGCTCGTCATATGAGCCAGCCACGCTCTGGATGTAGCACCTGGCTCGACGATCTCATCAGACTACAGTCCACCGTTCCAGCCCAGACGCAGACCGAACCTCAAGGTTGGCCCTCTGACTTCCATCCAAACCAAGCCGCCATATACGACGAATGGGACGACGTAGAGATGGACATGGTACCGGACAGTGATGGTGATAGACTCGGAGAGGTACAAGGTGAGGAAGTGGGGGGGATGACAGGTTCAGAAGCGATCGATCACTTTCCAGACTGCTCCACGACTTTTGGCCCAGGCTACACGTTTCTGAGCACCTTCAATTCCGATCCGAACAGTGTTTACAGGAAGACCAACCTCTACTTTCCCTTTGGTAGCCGACAAGACTGGGAAGTAGGCTCGTGGTTACTCCGCTCTGGACTGAGTATCGCAAAAATCGATCAATTTCTGTCCCTTGAGATGGTACGTCTTCTTAGAATTGAACGTCGTTTCTAATCTAAACGAAATCCATAGATACAAAACCTTCCATTGTCATTTCACTCAGCAAAAGAGTTGCGCGGTCGAGCTGAGATGCTCCCGAGCGGGCCTCGTTGGCTATCACAAGTGCTCTCGACGGCTCCTCACGCAATGAAGATTCCAGTTGTTCTCTACTGGCGGGACCCTCTAGAATGTATCGCAGCCATACTCAATTGCCCCACTTTTCACGATGCCATGCAATTCACGCCACGGAAGGTATACACAACGGCGAAGAAACTCTGCCGGGTGTACTCGGAGTGGATGACAGGCGATGATGCATGGAACATGCAGGTGGGTACTTGGAGTACCGTCGTCTCGTAACTACTCAAATACACTCAGTCGAAGCTACCGCGCGGGGCAACACTCCTCGGGATGATACTGTCGTCCGACAAGACCAATATATCCATGTTAACGGGCGACCATGTCACGCACCCTCTTTTGATCGGCCTCGCCAATATACGCATGAAAGCTCGACTCAAGTCATCTTCGAAAGCATTCGTTCTTACTGCTCTCCTTCCGGTGCCGAAATTCATACACAAGCAGAAACGCATGCGGGGCGTTCTAGAGGACCGCCTTGTCCATCAGTGCCTGGACATCATCCTGGAGCCTTTGAAGCAGGCTGCCAGGATGGGAATCATGCTTTCAGATCCCTTGGGACACACCTGGTACTGCTTCACGCCGCTCGCCAGTTATATCGCGGATACTCCAGAGGCTGCGATGCTGGCAACTGTCGGAGGGAAGACATCGCCGCTGACGATGGCCATGTACAAACAATTTGGCGACCCCTTTCGCCACGAACCTCGTACCAAAGAGAAGACACTTGCTCAGCTTGCCATTGTCAGGACGCGCGCAGACCCTTCCAGCATTGAAGCTTTTTTCCGCGAAGCACAGAAGTTCCGTTTGAACGGTGTTGACAAGCCTTTCTTCCGCGACTGGCCACTCGCCGAACCTTCTCACTTTTTTACTCCCGAGCTGCTCCACCATCTGCACAAGAAATTCGGGGATCACATCGCAAAGTGGATTGTCCTTGCGGTTGGGGAGTCTGAAATAGACTTTCGCTTCACTGTTCTGCAGCCTATTACCAGATTTCGTCATTTTCACGCAGGCATTTCCAAGTTAAAACAAGTAACCGGCCGTTGCCTTCGAGACATCCAGCATTCTATCATCGCCGTCGCTGCCGATGCAGTACCTCAAGAGATCCTTGCCCCCGTTCGTGCATTCATGGACTTTACTTACCTTGTTCAATCCACTCGCATCACCGAAGACGATCTGACGTGAATATTAGATGCTCTGAACGAATTTCATGCCAAGAAAGACGCAATCCTCGATGCCGGTCTTCGTCGTGGCAAGGGAAATCGGCCCATCCTCAATTGGCACATCCCAAAGTTAGAACTTATGCAGAGCATAGTTCCAAGTATCCGCAACTCCGGCGTCGTCATGTAGTGGACTGCAGACGTGACGGAACATGCTCACATTACAGAAATCAAAGATCCTGCACAGTCAAGCAACAACAAAGACTACGACCCACAGATATGCCACTATCTAGATCGCATGGACAAAATCCGTCGATTCGAGCTTGCAACAAGCCTCCTCGATTCTATCCGCGGTCTAAGGTCTGGCGATGTAGATGACATCCATGATAATGCCGATGAAGTTGAGGATGACGAGGACGACATTCCTGCGGAGCTCGTGGCCACCATCGCTTCACCTGATAGATCACGCCCAGTCATGAATTATTTTGCCATCGCCGACATCGTTTGACACAAACCAGTTGGTTCAGTTCCTCTCCCCCTGTGCTCCTTTGTCGCCGATCGTGTGGCCATCCACGTTGCATACAATCCCTCGATCAGGAGCATCACGGTTGATGATGCCTCTGAGACATTCCGACTTCCCGACCTACGACCAGCCCTTGCCAATTTCCTGAATCGCGAGACAAACTTTGGACCAGACCATGTATTCGCGATAGGAGGAGGGCGGAGGTCTGGACTGCACGCTGAACTTCCCTTCGAGAATCTTCAAGTGTGGATCAAGCTTCGATTGCAAACCACTGATATCCACGACCAAAGTGATGTTGTGCCAGCCCAAACCGTCAACTGTACTGCTCCCAACGACCAGTGGCCCGAAGGTCGTTACGACGCAGCCTTGGTTAATGTTGATAGGGCGTTCTCCTGGCCGAGGAGTGGCCTTCGTGGTAAGTCTATCCCTTCACACGCATCCATCACCTCATAGTACATAGGACATACTCTTGCACAAGTTAGAATGGTCATGCGTCCCATTCCCAAGAGCGGTGCGACTTGTACATGGAAAGACCACTTTCTCATATATGTTCAACGCTTCGACATCATCCCAAACGCTCATACATCCAACGACCGCGACTCAACAACTCTTCTGCATCTACTCAAACGGGCAAAACGATCAAACGGATCACGCATGGGCGATGTTATTCCACTCGCTCAGCTCAGAGCGCCAATCAATCTCGTGCCTCGGTTCGGTGCCACAGCAGACAGTCGTTTAACAGCAGGCAACAGCATGGAACATTCGTCGGAATTTTGGCTAAATCACTATTGGGATAAAAACACTTTCTTCCCACTTTCGACATAGATATTAGTTGTTGTTGTTTTTTGGACAAGCGATGTCATTATGTAGCAACATGACTAGATATTAGTTGTAGTCTATGTTGATACTTTTGTAGCCTCGTGTTCCAACTTCCCATGTACCATTACAGGACTATTGACTGTGGCATCAAACTGTCATCATTCGCCGGTGGCCCCACTGTGCACAATGTCGCATCAATGGACAAATTACTTACCGCAGAACTCAATCGCTTGGTGACTCATGAGCGCCAGCCCACGACCAACGAACAAGCTGAAATCGGGCACCTCTTATCCACAATCTTTCAATCCTTCGACCGCAGCCTTGTACCACAAGCATCCACTCTCCAGGTCCCTCTCTCAAAAATCCAGTACCGAGACAAGCAAATGGATCGCCTCTATGGTCAAGCAACCCCCAACACTCCGATTACTCTATATGACGTTGAAGCGAAACGCTGGACTTTCCCGTTACTGAAGTCCAACCCAGTGAATCCTCCCATCAGACATCTTGCTGACTCTGATTCGGATATGGGCGCAGAAAAGAACACCGTGGAACACATATTTGCTTCATTCCTCAATACCCTTCACTCTGCTTTACTGCACCATCAGCCCGAGTTTCGCAGCCACCTGTCCTTGTCAACGTGGCATGCCATGTATGCCAAAGAAGCCATAGATGATGACATCCCCCGCAAACCCGACCTCGTCCTCTCTGATTCCTCTAACCCAGACTGGAGTGGCATCAAAGTGTGCGCAGAACTTACCGCTAGCTTGTACAAGCCGGGCAGCCGGATTGGCAAGGAGCTCGACACTAGGGCTTTCCTGATGACAAAGAAGCAGCCTTGGCGACGTTTTGTATTCCTCCTCTCGTTCTCCAACACACACGAAGACCTTCGCGTTCACGCATACGACCGCTCAGGCGGCATCGTCTCACCCTCCTTTGATATCCATCGAAATCCCGACACTCTCTTGTACATCTTATCATGCCTCCATTTCGGAAACCCTACTTGCGTGGGCTTTGACCATACCATCATGTTCTTCCCTTCGCGTCTGCTAGGCGAAAAATTGTCTGCACCAAAAGCTCAAGATGTTCACCAACAACGAAAAGAGCCGCTTCCTCCCCCTTCCCAAACGAGTCCATCAGACTCTGAGTATACCTCATCACCTCCTTGTGAAAATCCTAACACCGTTGATCCACCGCCTCTCAATGGAATCGTTTACGACTCGCCACAGCAGGTTGGTGACACCAACTTCCTGCCTGGCAGTGCCAAGCCTATCGGTACCATTAGGGTCAACAACATCGTCTATGAAATCATCAAGCTCCTTTTCTCTAGCTGGAGCCTTGTAGGCCGCGGAACAATCTGTTATCTTGTATGGCTCAGCGACGAGTACTTCGTCATCAAAGATCACTGGGTCTTAGGTGATGAAGGATCCGTGCAAAACGAGATGGAGATGCTCGCACAGGTGAAGGGCATACCAGGGGTCCTGGAACTCGTTGACTTTTGCATCGTCCCGACTGAGACAGATGTCCCCGACAAAACATCCAGCTACCATTACTCGCAACTCCCAAGCACACGCTATTCGTACTGAACGCATGTTCGTCTAGTGTTCAAACCTTGTGCCCGCTCTTTGCATGCGTTTAACACCAAGCGCGAGCTCATTCAAGTCTTACGGGATGTGGTCTCTGGTACGTTGGTAATTTGTATTCGCATGTCGCTGCTAACTCACTCCCCTAGTTCAAGAGCAAACAGTATTAGAGCGTGACGTCTTGCACCGCGACTCCAGTTTGTTGAACATCATGATCGAGGACCGTGGAGGCAGTAGCCGTGGCATGCTGATCGATTGGGAGTTTGCTGTCACACGTCGCGCAGATAATACGTACGACATCGGAGGAACAGTCAGTATTGTGCAATTGTTAAGATCAGTCAGCTATACTGATCGAATTTAGGGCACCGTTCCGTTCATGTTGCACAGACTGCTCTCACAGGTTGTCCATTCGATCCCACCGATCAGATCTGAGCCTCATAAATCAGCTTCCACTTCAACACCTGCCGAACCTCAACGTGTCGTGCAAACTCACCGCGACGATCTGGAGTCGCTGTTTTACGTCTTCCTCTGGGTTTGTATCAAGTATAAGGGACCTTGTTGCATGGAGCGCAAGTTAGATCCCCGGTGCGAATATCTTCCTTTGCAGTGGACGGCCAACCCGGCGGATGCTGCAAAGGCCAAGGTTTACTTTTTCAATCCCCCCATGCCCGCGGATGGGGTATCACGTATCGACACCGAAATCTCTCCTTATTTCCGCGACCTCCTCCCATTGGCACACGAATGGTACGGTTTTGTTGCAAGTCGTCTCTCATCTCCTGTCGGCGAACACCTCTCTCTCTCAACCATCAAAGAAGATTTTCGCCTTTTGTTGGCGATTCTCGACAAAGCTCTTGCTACCCTCACACCTGAGCAGCCCGGCGAATTTGTCAAGACCAAGATTGCATTGGAGGAAGCTGCGGAGGAGCTATGTCCTAACGTTGATGGGGTCCGACACAATCCGAAGAAGCGTCCGTATGTTGGTCCGGTGCACACCATGGAGCCGTCAAAGCGGGCCAGGACAAGGTAGTTTAATTTATTGGGTAGTTTATTATGCTCCTGCTCTTGTATGTGCCCATATATACCTTCTCATGTATGTACTTTCAAGTTCTGTGTTGAACGCGATTACTCTTTGTGATCATGTGACGGCTCTTTGTACGTATTCAAGCTGGTGACCGGGTAATAAATGTCCGATCTTCAATGTGCTGATTTTCTTGCTACCACCATCTCAGTCTCATGGCTTTTTCTTCTTATCCGGGCTTCAATTCTACTGGCAGCCCAAAGAAAAGGAGCTCAAAGTCGAAACGCAAGGCTAGCGACGCTGGAGCCACCGGAAAAGTTCCCGATGTTGGGCAAGCATCAAAGAAACCACGCTCAGCTTCGGAATTACTCGTTACGGTCAATGCACGGCCCACTCGCGCCTCGGCTGGAAAAGGTGGTCGGGTCACTCAACTGGAGAAACTTGACGACATTTTAGATGGTCAGAAGAAGTCGAATCAAGCGGCTCGCCCGGGTGTTACGTCTCTCGGCCAAGATGTTCCAATGAATCCGTTGGCTCCTCAACCCCCTCGCAAGCACGGAGGACGCAAACCCAAGGTAACGTCTACTTTATGGTGAGAACGACAAATTACTGATGGAATTCACCAGATGGCATCACCCCCATCCACAGCTCCTCCTGATGGACCGAACGTGGTAAGATTATAGTGCTCTCAATTCGCAAACTAATGTGACGATAGGGCACGCTATGCGGGGAACTGCAGCCCTCTTTTGTCAAGCATCAAGCGGGGAGATTCGGGTTCTTCGCACAGTCCACTGACCATATCGTGCCTCCTGGTATGGAGCCGGATTTACAAGCTCTCAACAACCCATATGTTGCAGCTGCGAGAGAAGCCCTCAAGTCTAACAACCATAATGATATTCACCGAACTCCTCCAGAGGTAAATCCTCAGCCCCCTTCTCTGCCACTCCACTCATTATTTGCACATTGCACCCCAGCCTTCAAATCCACAGCCTTTCCAACCCTTGGTCCAATATTCCCAGGTCCCGTCGCAATCACCATCCTTCGCCCTAGATCCTGCCCTACAGTCTAAAGCCACAATGAACGATTCAGACGCCGAGAAGACATCGACATCAGGCAGCGAAGGTGACGAGGAATCCAAGAGAGGTTGCGGTGATAGGGACGAGGACGAAGACAACGACAATGAATTTGGTTGGGCGGAGAGCCGTGGAAGGCGAAGCGAAGATCCAGGTGAGCATTTGGTAGTACATTGGCCACAACACGCTAAAAATTGTGTCACAGGCTTTTCCTTTCCACAGCCGGTTCTTCGTCCACCTCAAACCTTGCAGAAATTCACGCCCACGTTCACCTTCGCCGCAATTTGAATTCCAGTATTCTCGTTCTGAGGACGAAGCAGCCCTGGAGAGAACCATTACATTCAGTGGCCAACATGATTCCCAATCGCACACCGCACAAATACCATCAGACAGTAATTAGGTATGCCTACTAGGTGACTCATCATCTCACCAACTTCACCTGATCGTGCAGGTTGCACAAGGACCTACGATTGGGAGCAGCACAAGTCAGGCCAATATCGGTACCTCTGTCGATGTTCTGCAGAGCCACCACAAGAAAAACGGCTACCCACGACTGCCCGCCCTCACGACCCTCGATCATCATTGGCACGTTACAGCAAATAAGACTGCCCCTGTCAGGGCGTGTCCTGTTGCGAGAACTGACGGACCCAAGCCCACGCAATTGTCCTGGTATACGGGACCCTGGAAATCGCTCCTTGAGGTGGCGAAGTCGGAATGTCGTGTTGTCCATGCCCTTGAGAACGCCTTCCCAAATTGCGTTCAAGATGTACCACATTCTATTTCGAACGTCCTCGCTACAGCTATCAACAATTGGAATCGGGCAGAGGGTCAGCTACCTGAAGGTGAGTCCTGATTTATTCGCAGCATGATTGCAGCTGACACTTTGTATTAGGCATCTACCCCAAACGTAAATTTGAGATGGCAATCTTGGTAGGTGCATCTCACTCTTCGTGATCAATCTAAAGATTTTTGGAAGCTCTATGAGGACCTGTCAACCTGGCGTTCAGACCTGAAGAAAATCGCCCGAGGTATTGCACCACTTGCATACGGATTAAACCCTCCCCCTGAGGTACCCGCTCAAGAACATCGCTCATGGGTCGAGAATATGGCGGCCGGATTAATCCATGACTCCGTATTCTTACGCGGAGGGCTGGACGAAAACGTCGGTAACTTCTCTTTCAACTTCGAGTCCCACTGTGTTCATGTTTGACTGTCCAGGGCAAGACCAAGAACTTTGCTCATCAAGCACTCCGAGACGCAGCGATAGCATTCTTTTACACAGGCACATATCGCATCGCGCGCAAGCGACCCGATGTTTTCCGTGCCCAGCTTCCACTGCCGTGCTTGGCTATGGTTGCAGCTGCGGTATTTCTTTTGTTTCTTTTTCTGTATGGTAGCTAACTATGTTGACAGTTCAACTGTATCTTGGATGGTTTTACAGCAAATGGTAGTGGCAAATCGTTCCCCAAGTTTTCTGCTCAGACTTACAACTCAATTTACCGTGGCATGCTTGATCTTCTGCATGTACTCCTCGAGGATCCATATCACGGCCGTCGCCTGGAACAACAGCTTCGTGAGTGGGGTCAGATTGGTTGGTGAGTAGGGTGTGTCTTTTTTAAACGTTTGCTCGATGTTTTTATTCATAGGGCCGAGAATGTTAAAGTTGATGGGCAGGACAACACGGGGAAGCATAGCCATTTGCGGGTGAAGCTTGACTGATATTCCATTTGCATTATTTTTGTTATCATAGTATACTGTTGTGATTCGAGCTTCATATGACCACTGGCAATTTTAGACATGATTTGTGTGGTACTGTCCAAAAGTGGTCATATTGCAGCTACTGTAAGACTTGGAAGTATGACACAATAGGACTGATTTGTCTCAGTCTATACAGCCATCATATCTATAATGTCATGTGCAGTTAGTGAATTGCTTGGAGTTCTGGTGAGTACTGTACAGAGATGGTCAGTAAATGGAGGTTTTGTGCTGGCTTGTGCTAGAGGGACCAAGTTGTGGGTTCTGTAGACTTTGAAGCACTGTACAATGCTGTACAGTGCATTGGACTTTGCTGATGTTCCTTATCATCATCCTTTTACGACAAGCTAACCATTGAATCACAGAAAATTCCAAAAGACATGGAAGGTTTCACCTTCGATGATGAGGAAAAAATATTCAAAAACAATTCTGGAAAAGTTTTCATTTCTCCTTCCCTACAAACGAGATTATTGATGTTGTGTCATGACTCTCCTATAGCTGGCCATCCCGGTCAAGCAAGAACTATCCATCTTTTATCACGATATTTCACTTGGCCTGGCATCACCAAAGATGCAAAACTATATGTAGATTCCTGTCAGATGTGCATCCTCACAAAGGGTAAGCAAAAGGCACCTGCAGGAAAACTCATTCCCCTCCCCATTCCCAAGCACCCATGGGAAGATATCTCAGTTGATTTCATTACCGGACTTTCTCTCTCGTCTTCATTTGATTCCATTTGCGTTATTGTGGACAGATTCTCTAAGGAAGTGGTTTTTGTACCTTGCATCAAAACCACATCCTCCAAGGACTTAGCCCGTATTTTCAGAGACAATGTTTGGTGTATTCATGAACTCCCTCTTACTATAGTTTCAGATTGCAGACCTTAGTTTGTTTCAGATTTTACTTCCAAACTCTGCAAACTCCTTGGGATCGAGCAATGGCTCTCCATGGCTTACCACCCTCAAACTGATGGCCAGACGGAAAGGATTAATTGAGATCTAGAACAGTACCTCCATGCTTACATGGCAAAAAGGCAGGAAGCCTGGGCAGAATGGATCAAATTAGCCCAATTCCAACATAATAATGCCCTCACTTCTGCCACTGGTACCATTCCTTTCGCCATTACCTGAAATTACCATCCCCATTTAGGTTTTGAAGGCAATGCCAAGTGGGCAGCCAGAGAATTTGGAAAAGAGGCTGGGAAAGCTCATACGGAGATTAAAGAAGCTCTTGAAGCAACCCAAAAGAGGATGAAATGTTCCGCAAAACAGAAGTGAAGTGAAGCTCCAGATTACGCTATCAGAGATCAGGTGTGGCTTTCCACGGAACATCTCAAACTCCCCTATACTGCGCAGAAATTAACCCAAAAATGGATCGGACCTTATACTATCACGAAGGTCTTACCTAACACTGTCATGTTATGTCTTCCAAAATCCATTCACATCCACCCCACGGTCAATTTTTCCCACATTAAACCCTACCGAGAAGTTCTGGACAGACAGCCAACCCTACGACCTGATCCAATCATAATCATGGAAGAAGGACATGAGGAGTATGAAGTCGAATCAATCGTGGCATCATGGATGAAAGGAAGACAACTCCAGTACCTAGTGCACTGGAAAGGTTGGGACAAAATGGATCGTATGTGGGAACCACTAGTGAATTTGGCTAATGTGGAAAAAGCAATTGCCGAATTTCACAAAAAGAACCCATCTTCTCCTAGGAAGATCCACGGAATCTCCACCTCCAACTTCACCACCCTTTTCCACGACTATTCTATAGATACCGAAACACATTTCAATGCCACGCATTTGGACTTTGAAGGTGATATATAATCCTTGATACACCCTCGACTTCTCCAGCATCTTCTCTTTGCATTCATGTCTCTCATCATCCTCTTTGTTTGTGCTACCATTGCCTTCATCTCTACCCTGGTTTATGTCCTCACCCACACTCTCACCATCCGTGCCTCAAATCTAGCCCAGGAGGCTGCTTGCATGCAAACCCCCATTCTTGTCTCCTTATTACTTGGACCATGGCATGTCTTTACCTTTTCAACGGTCACGACTACTGAATGGACGGCCATCAGAGTCAAACAAAGTTGGGGTAAATTAGTCAAGTATCCCCCTCCTGATTGGGAAAATGATCAATGGGACATGACTAATGATGTGCTGGTGAACGGACAAAACCAGGGCCAATGGGGAAATTGGTAAAGCTGAGTCGTCTTAAATGGCGATCCATAGTTAGAAACAGATTGGACAAGCTTATCAAGGTCTCATTGGGATGACTCGATCTAAAAGGGGGGTAATGTTACAATTTCTTCCATTTTCTCTTCATCCTATTGGCTTATGTATTGTATGATCTCTTTCCCTCTTTTTCATTGGACTACATATGACTCCACTTTCACTTTAACATATCCATCTTCACAGCATCGACTGCACATAGCTGTGCACACAGCATTGCTCATCTTTACTAGGCAGTTCATAGCTTGGTCTGTGCACATTTCCTTCCAGTATTTAAACCCATGTACATTATGAGTAACACCAGTCTTATCCATTTGTTTACCTCTCACTCTAGGCTTGAGTGTGAATTAAGAATACCGCTCTCTATCCTCACTTACTTGCTTTGGACTTGATAATTAGTCTTGAAGCTTTGAACACTGGTTATCACTGTTGTCTTGCCCTCAAGCATCACAACTTAAGTCGAGGTTGTTACATGAACCAGACATTGAAAAGCTTGTGTTCAAAGTGTATCTCACCCCAGGACAATCTATCATTGACTACTTCACTATCTCCTCTGCTCTCCTTTGGGGATCCCACCCTTCCACTATTAAACCCTTCTGCATGTTCACCATGACGATGAGTGCTTCAAGTTTCCACCTCGCAACCAAACCATCATTGAGGCTAACTCTGGCCAAGGCCTCTATCAAATATGGCCTGCCAGATCTCGCTCTCACCATTTCCATACGACTAGATGGCAGTTCTGCACAGCATGGGCCTGATACTACACTTCAGATATGGCAGAAACTACCAGTCCAGCAGATGTTGTATCATGACCCCAACATCCTTGAAACACCACAGACTCTACACATCATTCCACCCTCACCCACAAATTCTTTTGGCAAGTATGACTCGGTTATCCTTAGCTTTGTACCTGAGAGTGACTGGCCGAAACATGGGCTGGCTGGCCATTCCATCACCCAGCTCTGGCTAGTATTTTGCCTGCCATGCTCTGATTTTTCCTTGCTTACATTGAATGCTTTATTGTTGGAAGCATGAGCACTGTCACTGGAATGCACCATCTCAAGCAAGCAGTGTGGTCAAATGAACAATGAATCAGGGAGGTAGTTCCCATCACTCTCATTCAGACTCCTGCCCATCTGATCTCTGATTTTGGTGAAGAGGCACATCCATGTTTGACTAGATTGAACAGCTATGAACAAAGTTCTATGTTTTGGCTTAACAAGTATTGGTCTAAACAACTTTACCATGCATTATCTCCAGTCTAGTTCTCAGTCATATGCTTCGAATTACGCAATGGGATATGCAGTAGTAACCACATGTTAGCAATTAATGTCTACTAATCTGGTTATCGATGAGTTGTGATGCCATATGTCAATATTTCCATCCAGCTTTTGGTTTCCCACATTCAACTTGCTCACTGAATGATGTCTGACAATGGTGCAGCTCAGATCAGCCAACTTGAACAGAAACTTGAAGAACAATGAGTAAGTAGATGCTTACTCTGGTTAACTCATTTTTGTTGTTTATCATGTTAATAGCAACTCCGGCCACATCCAACACCATACAACCTATATTGTGTGAGTATCACATATGCAACTCACTACAGCCATCAACTATCTCACCAAACTCCATAGATCTCAACTAGGATCCCACAGCTCAGGTGAAAAGAGGATTGGACAAGATCAATCCTGGATGCCTTACTCCAGAATGATATGAACAACACCTGCATGAAGCTCAACAAAAGAGACAGTGCTGCATTTCTAGAATTCATATATCCTGATCACTATTTGTTCTCAATGCTGGAGGATTCATCAATCGACCAGAATGGGCAGCATATGTATGATAAACCAGATTCTCAGTGTCTTTGAGCAAAAAAAGTGGTATGGACAACCCAACAAATCATCAAAGACAAGCCAGTGGCTCCTGCTTTCTGGCTATCCCTTATTTACATCCAAATCCATTGTTAATCGTGAAGCTCAGTTGGAAATCTTCCTGAACAACATGCTTGGGGTCGTCAGCAGCACTTGTGGCTTGTTATTTTTGTGAGTATCACTTAGCACCCAACAACTCACTTACCAACTTGCATCAACAACAGCCATTGGGATGCAAGATCCTCCACTTTGCCTTTAGATGGGTCTCCCACACATAGAAAACCTGATATAACATGCTGCTTCAGAGCCCCTTCTGCCCATAACCATCACTGGGGACAGGTCACAATGTTTTGTGAAGTGAAAAACCAAAATAACAAGATGAAGAAAAGCCAGTTGTTCACGGAGATAGCTGGCAAGACATCGTGCATTATGGCTGCACAAGATAGCCATTACCTTGTTCCATGCATCTGCATACTCAGTTCTTGCATATGTTTAATGATCTTCAACCACAGCGGATCAATCACCATGTGTACTTTCAACATTAATTGCTCACCAAAAGACTTCTTGTGTATACTCATAGGTGTTTCTCTTGTCAACTACTCTGGTCTCAGGTTTGATATTTTGATTGAATGGGATGGCAAGGACAGTGCCCCTGCCAACAAAGTAGGATCACAAGATGACCAAGAAATAGTGCTGGATGACATACCAGATGATGAAGAGCTTGACTCAGATGAGGGGATGATTGGGTTGGACAAGGAGGATTCTTACTATGAGGATGGCCCAGATGATGAGAATGACCGGGATGATGACACACCTGATGATGAACACCTCTACACCAAAAAACAATAATCAGAAAAAGTGGCTGAAAGTGATTGACAAGGATGGTCATGTCTGCAAGATATGGCTTTGCAAAATTCTTTCCATCTCTGACAGCCTGGTCAGCCAGGGAACAACCATTTGGGAGGGCCTAGTTGACTTGGATACTCCTGGGCCGGAGGTTGCAGTCACAGTCAAGGACTTGTGGATCAACCCTCTGAGGAAGTACACGGAGGGGATGATCTTGCATATACTGGCACAATATGGCATTGAAGGCATCCTGGAGCTACTTGCGGAGGGGCAAGTCAGTACCAAACACTTCTTTGATGAAATGGAGGTCAATATCTCCACTTATTTCATCTGATCAAAACTACGTAATATCCATTCTCCAGACAACTTTCACCTTCAAGTTTTATTCTGCCTCATCACATTTCCTGTTGGTACCCTCCTCATCGATTTTTCAAGTCTAGGAGAGCTATTAGTTGCATTTCTAGACTGCGTTATCGGTTAGTGTTAAACCACATTTCAATTACTATTAATCCTTAATGAATCCTAGCACACAAGAATGCTGTCAAGTGTGCCGGGATTCTGCACTGGGAGATTAGCCTCATCAATCTGCTGCTCGCCCTGACAAGGAAGAAGTGGTGAGCTCACAAGCAATACCTAGCACACTTTCTTTCTGACCAACCCTGGCTGAACTTGGAGAGAAGAATAAATGGACTCGCACAATGAGGTATACTTGCTGACTGGGGCTACTTGGTCCCTACTCCTGTTGCTGATACAGTCCACACTCCCGACACAGTCCACTCTGATGACCCTTTCTTACTGCTGGCTGGATCTGATCCCCCTACCTCACCAATATCAAACTGCACGACTCTCTGAATGATTCATGGGCTGAAAGTCTTGCACCAACTGATCTCGTCCCTGTCAGACAGATTAGAAAAGATTGTCAAGTGATGACTGTCACTGCATCAGAGCTCATGGGCAAGCACGACATCATGCTCTTGATGGGCACTGACAATCCAAAAGCAGATGCTTGTCATACCATTGATACATGGCCACTATATCGTACAGTATGTCTTCTTTACTTTTGCCAAGTCCACCAATTGACTGGAGACTCAGGGAACATGGTCATGGATGGCTGTCAAACTCGTTATGGCTGGCCCTGGACAGCCTGTAGTACACAACTCGCTACATGACTTAGAGTTGTTCTTTTACATCCTCATTGGAAGCGTCAGCAAACCCCTTTGTTTCACACAGGGGCTACAGACCTACAATGCGCTACAGACATACCACAGATGCACTACAGATATCAAATTTAAACACAACATGAAAATAACCATATTTTAGCTCATTGTAACTCATTGTACTGCACTGTACAAAGGGGGACCTATCTGTATCAATTGTGGCACTGTACAGAGCTGTATAGTGCTGCACATTATTACATAAGGGGTTTGCTGATGAGTCAATATGCATTCTCTATTCAGAGCCATCAAAGCAAAAAACCGACCAGGAGCTTGCTGAATGCTACAATCAGCTATTCAACACATCCAAACCATGTATCCTCAAAACCCTCACTATTCAATTGAACCTGACATGGTTCCTGAAAGTCATGAACCATATCTTCCCTTATTTCCAGCCAATCATTCCCCTTCTCAATAACCTCCAAGGTGATATCATATTGTCCATGTATACCAACAAGGAGGGGAATTTTCACTGCAGTTCCCCATTCAACCATAACACAATTATCTGACACATCATTCAGTCACTCTCCTCTCTTGAACCTGAAGCGTGGGGCACAACATCATGATCAGCTTTGGATGATACCCAGCAGTCCCCAGACAGTCTCTTGGCACAACATGATGTGAATCCCACTCTGATTCAGCCAGATGATACATGGAGATGAACAAGCAATGTGCTAGCCCCACCCTCACTCTCAGTGGACCACTCTTTTCTCAGCTTTGGACGTCATGTGTACAGCGATTTGGGCATATACCCTGACCACTTCCTTCCAGGTTGAATGGCCGAAATGGTCATCCAAAGTATCCCATCTTGCCCCAGGACCCATCTTTTTGGTGCAAGATGTGATGGGATTGATATTCACCCAATCTCTCTCATGAGCCTCTCCATCTGTCTGGCCAACCCCTGGGGTAAAATTGAAAGAATACAAAGTTTGGCATTTTATGATATGTGCTGGTAAATGAAACTTCAGGACAAGAAATTTAACCTGTTTGGAAAAGAGCAGGAGTTGGAGTGAAGCAGGGAGCTTGGGAATTCAACTGGGAGATTCTTGGACCATTGGCAGATGATGTTGTATGAGATGTTGAGATGGTTGATGGAGTCATGGTGAAGCATTGAGAACAGTAGGTACTTGAGACTCAGAGGCACCAATGGGATCATGGCAGGATTTGCAATGCATAGAGCTGCTGAAATCCTAGCAGCACTAGGAGACATCTAGAGCACTGGGAAAGGTCCTAGAAACTCCTGGGGCAAACATATTGATGAGACAAATTCACCATGTTCAGATAAAGCCCTAGAAGGTCACTTGGGTGACTTGGAGCAGGGGGAGTCAAGACATGTCAGGGACGATTTGAGTGGTGCAAACATTGTAGACAGGAGTGAATACAACAGGGAAGGTCCCAGGAACAAGGAAAACAAGCCATTGTTGAAACAAATGCACTACATTAAGGTATAAGGTCATGATACCCAGAGGATGAACAGGATGCGATGGGAGCTGTCAAGCATGATTGCAAGCATAAAAATGATGATGATGGTGTCATATACAATAGGGATGGTGGCAGGAAGGGTGATGCAACAAGCGCAATGTGCTGCAACTTGAAACAAGTTGAAGCAGATGCACTAGTGGCAGAGAAGGCACATACCTGGGCTATTCATGCTACCTCCCAAGCATTCTCAGCAACCTACTGACCATCTGAACCCACCATGTCATTCAGGACCACTGAAAATGTGATCTAGAAGAATCAGTACCAGCTGATTCCTTACCAGGCCATCCAGAAGTGTTGATGACATACTGGGCAAGTTGGATGCGTCTGATACCTTGTACATGGATCAGAGATGATGCCCAAGCAACCCTGAGGCAAAGACATGAAAGTCAAGGCTGCTGGAGTTGATTGAGGCAGAGGCAAGAAGGCACATCATTAGCATTGCGTAGGAGGAGGAGAGGAAGGGTGGGTGATGGTGATGCAGGATCCTCATTGTGTTGTCATCAAGGGCAAACTTGGAGCATGCATCATTGTCATCTTGTCACTGTCATCATGCCATCTGTGATGGCCACACTTCATCAAATGTAGTCAATTGAATTTGTAGTTTGAAAGACTGAAACACAAACATATAAAGTTTAATAAGTAATCAAGCAGATATTGTACAATGCCACACATGGAGTGAACGACACAACATGTGTACATGGGTTTATAAGTAGGCCACTATTTATTATTCCTCTGATACCCATTTTTTTTCCCTATGACCATCACTGCTCACAATGATCAATTCCTATGCCTATGAAGTCTTTCACATCAGCTGTCCTCTTGCTCACAGCAGAGGAACCTCCACTTCCATGGGATTCTGCTGAATGGCAAACATTAACAAGAATTGGCAACAATCCCTGGACATATGATGAAAACAAGGATGATGGTAAACTCTCAAGCCTCATCAAGGAATGGACTGTCAGAGTCGCAAAGCAAGTTATGATATTCATCAACAATGTCTTTGGACTCAACACAGTATGCAAGCCTGAGTGTGACAACTATATCATGCTGAAGTCTGCAGATAATGATTCAGCTGGTCACACAGTGTGGGCTGCATTCACTAACAAACATATGGGTTCATGGGGTTTGAATAAGCTCATTGACGAAGTCTTAGAAGAGATGGATCAAATCCCACAATTGATTTGTCGCATTTTGGTTAATAGGAAAGTAAGTTTGTGTATGATATGGCATGAGAGTCAACTGAATTGCCCCACTGAGTGCCTGCCACATGCTGAGCATGCACAGATATACCATGATTACCTTGCCATCAAGGTCTTCTGTGAAGACACCTAGGTCAACAAGTCCAGTTTGATCAAACCTGTGGTTTCGACATTCACCAAGAATTCATGACCATTGTATGGAATCATTATCACAAAACAGTGAATCACAATGCAAAATACATGAAGGATCATTACATGCAAATCACACAGATGTGGCAAGATAAAGTCTCATAGTACATTTGCCTCAACATTTCTGATATGGTTACTTGACAGCATTCAGTGCAGAAGGAGTGGACCCCAATGTGAACAACACCCATCATCACATTGAGCAGCTGTGCAAGCTTTTGAAACTGCACAAACTATATGACAACCAAGAGAATTGCAAGGCTGTCAAGAAGTACACACCTAACATACAAGAAATACACAAGGTTGTTCACAAAGAGCTAGAAAGCAAGAAATCTACAAGTAAGTTTCAACTCATCCTCAATGGCATGATCCTAATGAACCGACAGAACTGCCTAAGATGCTTTGGGTTGCATTGAGCTCAGATGTAGAGGCAGCCAATGATGATGAGTGCATTGAGCTGGATTGGTCAGAGTCAGACAACATTGACATGGAATGGAGGTGTGGAAGCACTTGCCAAATTCACAGAAGACAAAATGTGGGGTAGGTTGGGTTTTCCAGAGAAATGGCTGCCATTTTTCCAACAGTGGACTGATTTTAATGGAGCAGTCATCCCATGGAGCGATGAAGGTCAAGCATGGTTGAAGAGCAATCATTCTTTGCATCAAGAACTGTTTTCATGATGGCACCAGTTAGTGGGAGTGTACAGAATGCTCAAATGTGCATTTGAAGGCAAACCTGTACTCCTAATGAACAGTGTTGGTCTCAGGAAGCCTCTACAAGTTCTCAGTGCAATATGTTGTTTTTTTGCCTTGTACAGTTGTCACAAGTGTACCAGCAAAATGGCAAATTCCCTGGAGATTTCAGTGAGTTTCACTGTGAGCCATTCTAATTTGACTAACCAACAAGCATAGCCAATCACAAGTTTGCTGGCACCATCACAACATTCCTGAATTCCCACAGATTATTGTCTGTCCTATCTTTATCACAGTGGGAAAGTGAAATAAACACTTCATCATTCCTAACATATTCAATCTTTTCCCCTATACTGAAGATGATAAGGTAGTTGGCAAAGGGGGGGACACAGCAATTTCATTGGCAGACTCAAACAACTTGCTGTCAAAATATCTAGGGTAATGTCTGGCATTACTAGAGAGTTTTCTTGGGCATCATCCACTGGTTAAGACACACATTAGTAAGTTCAAATCATTTCTATTTTACTCATCTTTGAATTTCTTATCTATCACCTGGGATTTGAGTGGTTTTGCCTTACACTTCTTGCTTACATTGCCCATCAGTTCATTCACAGTCACACCTTCCTCAGGCTCTTGCTTGACTTTGCAACTTGTGAGCCAATTTCCTTGGTCATCCAGATTGTTGTGGACCCACCCAGGATAGTCAAGTGAGCAAAGAAGGTTGATCTTCCAGTTGGATTCTACTAGCTAAAGAAATGGGAAAGACTTGGATGCAAGTGAACAGATGACCTCTTTCACAAAGGCATTAGCTTTGCCCGAGCTCCTCAGAGCCAAATCATCTTGTGGATAGCTTTGAGGGTTTCATCGGAGATCATGTTCCCCTGCTCGTCTTTTATAAATGCAAATTTGTATAGGCAATCAGCATGGGCCTCAGGGGTATTTGTCCACTTGTTATACTTTTGTTGAGTCCAAAAAGTGGAGCTTTGGGTACATTTTGGCAGTCTTCATCTGGTTAGTAGGTAGGGTCCAAGTCATGGGATTCTGTAATGATGCAGACAGCTGCTTGAGCATCATTCTAGATGATGTAATATAGTGAGCATGTGAAATAGAGGATAAGAACTCACTTTAAGGTGTCATGCTCAGTTGTCACCTTGAGGAGCTGTGTTTCAAGTGCCTTGCAGTGCTTTTTAAACACGAGAGCCTCCTACATATATGGCTGACCAATGCATATAAAGTAGTTAGCCTAGTCCCAAGAATTGTCATCTTACCTGGGAGTATCTGAGTAATGACTGAGCTGGCAGGGAGATTAAGGGGGTGGTGGTGGCACATCCAAAAATGTCTGTGTCATGCATGTTCTTAAAAAAAAAGCTGTATTCAAGTTAGTAGTTGTCAAAAATCCTTGTTAGTAAAGACTGTTTCCACATGTACTTACTACCTCTTTTGCATATCATGCTTTCAGTGTTTCAGTAGTGAGTCCCTGGAAGCCCTCCACCACATCACATCACCAAGGATGGTAGGTCCACTTGTCCATTGCATTTTGGACCAGTGTGAACCTGGGTTTCTGTTGGGGCAGGCTCTATGCCATGTTTCATGTCTATACTATGCATGCATCAGGCTCATGAAAGAGGTATGGAGCCTGCCTCATACATAGTCTGACCAAAGCTAACAGGCAAGTCAACTATATGGATTTTTCTCTACCTCACACAGAAAGGTGATGATGAGGCAAAGCCACTCCAACCTCACAATTGGGGCTGTTGCTTATGGGGGCAAAAACCAACAGACCAGGTAGTGATGCTACCCAATGTAGTGAGTGTGTTTTTTGGAGGTGAGGTCCTTGAAGCCATGGCTGAGTGCATTGCCTTGGCATGCCAAGCAAACCTAGAAGAAGGAACTCTTCCAGGATGCTGTGCATCATGCATCAAACTGTAACCTTGTCTGTGCCAGTGTGGGTTGAAGTACCTGTCACATTCAAGAGGCCTTTTCATCACTAGTTAGGAAATTCAGGATGTCATTACAGTCATCCCCCTCTGGGAACTTGCTTTGCATACCCTGCTGCACAACTTCCTATTCCAGGAAGACACCCCATTGTTGTCCTTAGAGCACACTACTCTGGCCTGCTTCTAGCTTGTCCTTGCTTTGTTGCAAAAATGAGCTTTGCCACTGTGGATTTCAATTCCCTAGTTTCTATGATGTCTACAATAGCTTTGATGATCTAGAAAACACTTTGAGGAATATCTTTCCTCCTGGCACCTTCAAACAATTATGATCCAATTTGATCTATATATCTCTTCTAATCACAACTTCCCTGGAACCATCTCCTCCTTCCTTCATCTACTCCTACTTCTACCCATATGGTACTCAGTTCATTTATGAAAATTATGAGCTTTGAGATGGCACAAGAAAGATTTCCCAGATCTTTGACTTGATGATGAACAAAGAGGATCAACTCCCTAGATCCAACTGATCCTTTTTGGGTCACTGCCAGCCATAATCTGGATGTAGATACTTATTACAATGACCCTCCTTATGCAATGTTAGGGGTCTAATTTAAATACCTCCAGGTTAATGATAGGTTCAGGTACAATAAAACCAACATATAATGCAAATCCATACATAGTGAAAATGTGTAGATGACATAACAGTCAATACCAAAACAATTCTGGTTGTTAAAACAAGTAAATCATAGACAGGTATCATTGCAAGTTTCAAACACCAGTGATCAAGTTTAATCATATCAATTAATGTCATATTAAGTGTGTATAATATACCAACTGACACACCAATGGGCATATAGTGTGAATGTGTTTATGAGCAAATCAACATAGTCCCATGATTCATTGTCTGAAACTACATGCAAATCCACACACAGCGGGAATGCATTTGAATGATTAGTAGATTTCTATATTTGTTATCCATCTATATGTGATCTATACATTTTGTACCTCTTTCAAGTTGTTTGATTTGGTAGATGTGTTTCCATTATTTATGATTAGATATAGTTTTCATTGCATATATTTACAGTGCATTTCAGAACATAAGAAGAGAGGAGCATACAGTGAGCAAAGCAACTCAGAGCTGGGTATGGATGTAGCCTTTGTCATATCCAACCCCTAATGTCCCCCTCCAATCCCATCTCCGGCCTACTCTGCCATACCTCCAGTACACCCTTATCATCCCACTAAGATCTTGCCCCAGACTTGTCAACTCCACATCAGACTTCATTCACACCACCTTAGACACCACCTCAGACACCTTCCCCGTTAGTACTCATCTTTTGTTACACTCCTTATAGTATATTTTCCATTCTTCATACATAGCATCCCTCCAACCCTTCATTCTAACTTACATATCCTTTGCCACATCATATGCTCTCTATTCCATTCCATATACTTGCAATATAGCTTCTTTGATATCTCTGTTTATTCCAGTATGAACTCCAACCAGACTTCACTATGTAAACCATGTATCCTCTATGTAGTTCCTCAGTACAAATATCAACTAAGTTTCCTCCACTCTGACCCTTTCCTGTTCTCCTTCTCTGTTCTCCTATTTGCTCTATCATCTTTTTTATCTGGAACCTTTGTCTCTCCAAAATCCGGGACATGAAGTACAACAAGGACGCAACACATAAGTCCTGTTCCGAGTCCCTCTGAGTATCATTCTCTGTTATCTCCATTGGACCTCCAGTCCATCTTATACTAAAGAATCCCAAAACCCCTCAGATAGCTTCAGACCTCATCGGACTTACCTCCGGAGGACCCAGACTTGACAGCCTCTGACTGAGAGGCACTTGACAGGTAATAGGCTGAGTTTCACTGAACTCAACCACCTATTTTGTCTGATGGACTCATTAGACCTGTAAGATAATTTTTGAATGAGAATAAATAGCCAACTCACCATCCTTTTAAAGAACAAAAAGGTGTGAGTATATCCTACTAAATTAGTGACTTTAGGGCAAGTGAAAAGATAACTTGTGACGTATGTAAAAACCCAACAGAGAACCAATAGGTCCAATGATTACCTACAAGGCTGAAGGTCAAACCTAAGTCCAGACCAACCAAAGCTGTCAAAACAGTCAGTAGATCTTTCTAAAGAACCAACCCACCATAGCTGAGTGATAACTGAAGGCCAAAGGCCTGAGGTTGAGTGGACTGAGATCAGGACTTCACACAACCTGTCTTTTCATGAGAACCATGTGAGTGGATCTCAATCTAAGCCCTGTGCCTTGCACTTGCCCCTCTCTGCCACAGAGAACACATCTCCTTGTTTGACTGCATCATCTGATGGCAATGGCAGCAGCAATATTCATGGCAAACACCTCAAAGGCAGAACTCCCCAGTGAACCACCCATCCTTGTTCCCAAAGGCTTCACCCCCTACACCAAAAACAATGCCCACCTTCTCATAAAAACAAAGCCTTTTTGAATCCTATCCAAGAGTTCAATCACATGAGCATTGCATGCATTTGCATGTGGAGTGAAGAGATGGACAGAGAGAGGCATGACAAGTTTAGAAAAGCAAAGGGGAGATGTGCAAAAAGACTAGAGCAGGCTATGTGTGTGTTCATCAGGGAGATAATTGATTCATGAGGAGGTTATAGCTTCAGGTGTCACAGTCACCCTGACCCAAGGGGTATGCTCAGCCTTGGAGATGATCACATTCACATTCCTGAGGTTGCTGGCGATGTCCATAGCCTCCATCCAAATTGCCCAGATATTGGGCAAGTCATTGATTGGGCCACTGTTGCCCACAGCAAATGCCCCACCACTCAGCATGCCAAGGTTTGGCTACACTGGGTTGGCATCCCTGTGTGTGCTTGGAGTAAATGGGCTAGGTTTGGTAGTGCCAACACCACACACACCACAGTTTGGTGAGATGGGGCAGGTTTCAATGATAGGATTGCATTGACCAGCACCCCCAGCATGTGCTCCAGGGTCTAGTGCATCAATGCTGGGTATTTGCATGTGTACAGCAGCATCAAGGCTGCTGTGCACAACCCGCTGACATGCCACAGGCTGGCACATCTTGGGAAATGGTGGTTGTTGCTGAAGTTACTTTTGTCTGGCTACATGTCTGTACTGTTGGCATGTTTGGCTGCTGGTGGGCAGCTGTGCTGGAGAGAGGTACCATATTGGTGCATGCATTAGAGCTCCACTTGCACTCATCTGATGTGTGAAATATAGATACATAAATTGCTGTACCTCCTACTCGATGTTCCAATCTGCTCAATGATGCTGTGAATGATCCTTGATGAGCATTAACCTGGTGATAACCAGGGATCTCCTGCTCAATGCATGTTTCAGCCAGCACTGCTTTATGTGTTAAAAGTACTTGGCACATACCAGTAAGAATAGAGTTGTGCAACATTCTTCTTGAAGTCAGTGATCACTTGTCATCCAGGGTCAGCAACATCTGCCCATTGCATAAACAGCCAAATCTGCTTTTCCACAGGGACCATGACTCAGAGCACCAAGATGTGGTTGAGGGTAAAATCTGCACAGAAGAAAAATTAGTCCACTATATGGAATAATAGTGGAACAAACACATGAGTATGTCTGGTAAGCAGAAACAATCTTTCCCATTGATGTACTTGACATCCACTGCTGGAATCTGTTATGATTTCTCCTATTTTCTCCCCATCCTATTGGCTTACTTATTGTATGATCTTTCTCTTCCTTTTCATTGGACTGCATATGACTCCACTTTTCCATTACCGTATTCATTTGTACAGCATTGACTGTGCATAGCTGCACACACAGCATCATTCGTCCTTACTAGGCAGTTCATAGCTTGGTCTGTGCACCTCTCATTCCAGTATTTAAACCCATGTACTTTACTGTACTCCTTTGTCTTATCCACTTGTTTATCTCTCACTTTAGGCTTGAGGGTGAATTAAGGATACTGCTCCATCTTTACTCATCTACTTGCTTCAGGCTTGACGACTAAGCCTTGAAGCCTCGAACACTGGTTGCATTCATTATTGTCTTGCCCTCGAGTGTCACGACTTAAGTCTAGGTCGTTACAAAATCCTATCTATAAGGCAAGCCATCAATGGAGTCCCAGTTTGATAACCAGACTATAATTCAATCATATGATTCAAACTATGCTGCAAATATGCAGATATAATTAACTGGCATGCATCCACAGTGCTGGCATGTAGTGCTATAGCACTGCAAATGCTTTTCCACCTTGCTGAAACAAATGGCCCACAGGGCCACATCATGCATATATTAAGCCAGGGTCTCCAAACTGTTTTGTTTTGTTCTCATCTTCCTCTGTCTTCATTATCCATCCCCAATGGCCAGCATGGGAAACTCTGTATCAAGCATCACCACTGTGATGCCCCTGCTGGATCCCCCATTGCACCTGACTATCATTTCAACTGTAAGCACCCAGAGCTCTTTCATCAAGTTTACCCACTGTTAACTATTCAAGTTTTTCACAGGATGAACTCCCTAGTATTACTGCCTCAATCCAGACACACCAATACCCCTCCAACATCATTTCACAACAAACTACACCACTATCAGAGCTCAAACTGCCATGCGTCATACCATCTCACCTACAGACTGCTTTCTAACCGGTTTTCCCTTCCAGAAATTTACCTTCAACTATCAGAGATGCCCAAACAGGCCCTTATATAAATGCTCTGTTTGTTGAAGGCTGAGGGATTGTATTCCAAAGACAAGAGATGGCAGATTGGGTCTAATGTATCCAAGTCAGCAGAAGCACACATTGCTGCCTTTTTGAATGAGGTGAGTGACCTCTAGGCTTCCTGCTTGGATCACCCATCAAAACCATTCCAGGTTGTCAAAAGGCTCTGTCCCTCTCCTCCAAATTGTTGGTGAGCACACCAGAGGAAGATGGTCCAAAACCACAGAAAACCAAATGTCATCCTCATCACCACTTCTGAGGCCCAGAAACCCCATAATCTCTTCAGCTCCATCCTATTGTCTCTTGAAGTCAAGTCCACTACTAACAACCAGAACCAAGTACAAAGACAGAAGGAAATCCATCATCAGCTGTTAGACCTAGCCAGCCTTGTTACCTCTGTTCAAAGAGGTTGTCGTTATTTTTGTAACAACCTAGACAAAGAGTCATGACACTCGAGAGCAAGACAGACAACAAGTACCAGTGTTTGAGGCTTTTAAGGTCAATCATCAGACCTAAAGTGAATAGAGTCACTGAGTGATAAGGGAGCAGTATTCTTAATTCAGACTCAAGTCTAAGGACGAGAGGAGAACAAGTGGATAAGATTGAAGCTAATTGTAATGTACATGGTGCATTTATACTAGGAGCTATCTAGCATGGACCAAGCTATGCACTACTATACTTGTACAAGTGAGGCTGCATGCATAGCTATGTGCAATCAAGGCTATGTAGATAGAAATGGTAATGGAAAAGTGGGATGATAACAAGTCCAATGAAAAAGAGAGAGGAAATCATACAATCGATGAGCCAATAGGATAAGGAGAAAATGGAAGAAATCGTAACACTACCCCCCTCTTAGATCGAGTCATCCCAATGAGAAAACTCAATAAGCTTGTCCAATCTGTTTTCAGGTATGAATTGCCATTTTAAGATGACTCAGCTTACCAAGTCTCCCACTACCCCTGATTCAGTCCATTTGCCAGTTGATTATTAGTTGCATTCCACTGGTCATTTTCCCAGTCCAGAGGAGGGCATTTAATCAGCTTACCCCAACTTTGTTTGACTCCAATAGCGGACCACTCTGCTGTTGTGACCACAATTTGAGAATGTGAATACATGCCAAGTTCCAACTGACAGAGAGACAAGGATGGGGGTTTGCATGCGGGCAGCCTCGGTGACTAAGTTTGAGATGTGGATGGTGATGGCATGGGCCAAGATGTAGATCAGGGTGGAGATGAAGGTGATGATGATGGCACAGATGAAAAGTACAATGAGAGACATGTTTGGGGAAGATGCTGGGAAAGTCAAGGGTGAAACAGATTTAAATATCTCCTTCAAAGTCTAATCAAGTGGCATGAAAACAAGTTTCAGTGTCTATAGAGTAATCGTGAAAAAGAGCAGCAAACTTGGAGTTGGAGATTCCACAGATCTTTTGGGGAGCAGATGGGTTTTTCTTATGAAATTTGGCAATTGCTTTTTCCATGTTAGCCAAATTTGCTAGTGGTTTCCATGTACAATCCATGTTGTCCCATCCTTTCCAATGTACCAGGTATTGGATTTGTCAGCCCTTTATTTGGGATGCCACTATTGATTTGACTTTGTATTCCTCATGGCCTTTTTCGGTGATTATGATCGGGTCAGGGTGTAAGGTTGGCTGTCCATATTTCTCGGTAGGGTTTAACATGGGAAATGTTAACCATGGGGTGGATGTGAATGGATTTAGGGAGACACAATGTGACTGCGTTTGGTAGGACTTTGGTAATGATATAAGGTCCAATCTATTTTTGGGTTAATTTCTACACAGTATAGGGGAGTTTGAGATGTTCTGTGAAAAGCCAGACCTGATTTCTGATGGAATATTCTGGAGCTTCACTTTACTTCTGTTCTGTGGAACATTTCATCCTTCTTTGGATAGCCTCAAGGACTTCTTTAATCTCCAAATGAGCCTTCCTAGCTTCTTTCCCAAATTCTTTGGCTGCCAACTTGGCATTCCCTTCAAAACCTAAATGAGGATGATAATTTTGGGTGATTGCAAAAGGGATAGTGCCAGTGGCAGAAGTGAGGGCATTATTGTGCTGGAATTGGGCTAATTTGATCCATTCTGCCCAGGTTTCCTGTTTCTTTGCCATGGAGGCTCAGAGGTATTGTTCTAGGTCTCTATTGATCCTTTTGGTCTGCCCATCAGTTTGAGGGTGGTATGCTGTGGAGAGCTGTTGCTCAATCCCGAGTAGCCTGCAAAGCTCAGAGGTAAAATCCAAAATAAACTGAGATTCACAATCCAAAACTATAGTAAGAGGGAGTACAGGTACAGGCAGCTGAAGGAGCCAGATATGCTTTGCACAACACTGCTTATGTAACAAGTGAAGCAGAGGAGGCCTACTGGCAAGATAGGATCGCAATAGAGGCTAAATAGCAAGAGGCTTTAAAAGCCCAGTGATTGTGAACAAAGAAGGTGTTCATGATCTAGAAGAGTACTAATGATAATTTTCCTGATACTATGCATAATAGACTCTATTTTTGGGGCATCTTTCAGTAAAAGTGCGGCATCCAAAGAGATGCTTAATTCCCCTATGACTAACTGCTCTACAGAAGTATTATTTCAAGCCTCAAATCCTTCAACTCCACAACAATTCATGGTAAAAACAAGAATACGATTCCAAACACCTAACGGATGGAACTCAGCAAAAGTCAGTGCTTTACTCAATTCTGGCACATCAAATTCATTCATCGATTTAAACTTTTGCAAACATAACAATCTCATCCTTCGAGAATTAGCTAACCCAATGATAGTCACCAATGCTGACAGATCCGAAGGAGCTATCAGCGATATTCAAGGACATTCAGAATATGCAGACTTCTACATAACTATCTAGGGAACACACTCACTCTTTATATGATATGATTGGCTGGTACCTATTCAATATCATGATTACCTTGATGTCTTTTCACAGAACAAATTGGAAAGAATTGCCAATTAGAAAACCTTGGGATCGCACAATAGATCTCAAGAAGGACTTCAAACCAAGAAAAGGACGTATCATCCCTCTTTTAGACACTGACATGGAAGAAGTCAGAACATTCATTGAGAAAGAACTCAAGAAAGGATACATTCAATCTTCCAAATCACCTCAGATGTTGCTTGTATTCTTCATCCCCAAGAAAGATGGTAAAAAAACAAATGGTCATTGATTACCGTTACCTCAATGACGGAACCATAAAAAATGCCTACCTTGCTAATCCCTCAATTGATAGATTGATTTAAAGGTGCAGATCTGTTCACCACCATATCTCCAGTGGGGATACAACAATATTTGCATTAAAGAAGGAGATAAGTGGAAGGAAGCTTTCATCACTCCTCTTGGTTCTTATGAACTGTTGGTAATGTACTTTGGAATGACAAACTCACCCTCCACCCTCCAACAGATGATGAACAATGTTTTTAACAACATGTATACCATCATCATCATCTTCATGGACAATTGCAATATCTTCACCAAAGGAAGACCAACAGAAGAACACCAAAAGATCGTCAAAGAAGTCCTTCAATGGCTATGCAAAAACAATCTCTACATCAAACCTGAAAAATGTCACTTCAAGCAAGAGAAGGTGGATTTCCTCGGAATGGTCATTTCAAAAGAAGGTGTTGAAATACAAAAATTCAAAGTGGCTGGTGTTCTTGACTGGCCAACCCCAACTTGACTCAAGCAAGTACAAGGTTTCCTTGGCCTTTGCAATTACTATCAGTGTTTCATTGCGAATTTTGCTGACATTGCTAGATTCTTGAATGATCTTACAAAAAAAGATACACCATTTATATGGGGACAAAAACAAGAAAAAGTGTTCAATGATCTCAAAGAATGCTTTACCAAGGCACCACTCCTCACATATCCAGAACAAGAAAAAGAAATGTGAGTAGAAACTGATGCTAGTGACATCGCCACTGGAGGAGTATTATTGGTGAAAGGAGAAGAAGACGGTCTGTGGAGGCCAACAGCATTTATCTCTCATTCCTTTGATAGTGCAGAACAAAACTATCTGATCTATGACAAAGAGCTCTTGGCAGTCACTCGAGCTCTCAAAGAATGGCGCCATTACCTTATAGGAAGAGCTTCTTTTGAGATTTGGACAGATCACAAAAATCTTGAGTATTGGTGCAAGCCACAAATGTTATCATCTCAACAAGCTGGCTGGCATGCACTTCTTCAAGAATTCAACTATACAATGTGCTATAAGCTAGGAACAACTAATGGAAGAGCAGACACTCTATCACGAAGACCAGATCATGGTGATGTGGTCACAGACCACAACACTAACATTGTCATATTTTAGAAGTCCTTATCATCATTCTTTTACAATGAACTGACCATTGAATCACAGAAGATCTTAGGGAACATAGAAGGTTTCACCTTTGATGATGAGAAAAAAATATTCAGAAATAACTCTGGAAAGGTCTTCGTTCCTCCTTCTTTATGAACGAAATTATTGACCTTGTGTCATGGTTCACCCATCACTGGCCATCCTGGTCAGGCAAGAACTATTTACCTTCTTTCATGTTATTTCACATGGCTTGGTATCACAAAAGATGCAAAACTTTGTGTAGACTCCTGCCAAATGTGTGCCCTCATGAAGGGTAAGCAAAAGGCACTGGCAGGTAAACTCATTCCACCTTCTGTTCCCAAACACCCATGGGAAGACATTTCAGTCGATTTCATTACCGGATTTCCTTTTTTATCTTCATTTGATTCCATTTGCATTATCGTGGACAAATTCTCAAAGGAAGTGGTCTCTGTACCTTGTGTCAAAACCACGTCTTCAAAAGACTTAGCTCAAATCTTCAGAGACAATGTTTGGTGCATTCATGGACTCGTCCAAGATCCGAGAACCTCACATTTACCTTTTTTGGCTTCTTGCAGTTTTGGACAATATGCCCTACTTCTCTGCAGTTGTAGCAAGTACAGGTATCACCAGTGTACAGCATTCTGATCTCCATTGGAGCTCCACAACCAGGCTGTGTCCCTGTGGGAGTGAACAATGGCAGGTTCTAACTCATTTGTCCCTGGGGAGAATGGTACTGTCCTCAATAAGGTTGGGGCTTGGGCTGCCCTGGCCACACCTCGCTCCTCATGGATCCTCTCCAATGTCCTTCCATAGCTGTCATAGTTGGTATACAGCCCAAAGTAATCATCATCTTCAATTTCAATGTGAAGTGTGACCTGTTGGTAGGTTGTGAAGTGGACTGCTAATTGACTGGCCAGGCCCTTTGAGCAGCTGAGCCACTTCTTCATCCGATACCTTCTCTTTTGAGAATGTCAAACTTTTGAAGGAAGTCTGATGTAGACATTGTTCCTTGTTGGAGGGTCTTCAACTCTTGGTATAACTGATATTCAAGAGTTTTGATTTGGAAGAATCCTGTGAGTTCCTCCTGAAACCTACTCCAGGTGGGCCATCGCTGCATCTCCGAAGAGGTCTCCTGCTTCATTCATCCTTGTTATTTCTTTATCAAGGTACTTCTCCATTATTGGGCGTGAGGTACTCACAAGGTTTGAATGGGGCTTGGACAAGGCCTGTTTTATTTTGGCTGTGGGAGGCCCATGAGATGTGCAAATGCAAGGGTACTCAAATGACGCTCAGATGAGGCAACATGTTTTATTTTGGCTATGTGAAGCTCACAAGATGTGTAGTCTAGAAAACCTGGATGCATCAGAGTTTGACTGATTTGCAGCATGGGAATGAAACTGTGGCTGCATTTGTGGTGGCACCACCTCACCTTCCCATTATGTCTTCCTCCAACTTTCTGCCATCAAGGCCATTATCTCATGTCCCCATCCTACCCTTGAATTCTCCTTGCCAGATCCATTTGCAAAGGACTCGCTTCATGCCTGCTGGTGAATTTGTGTTGCCAGTAAGCTTTCTTTGGATTTTATATCCAAAATCTACTTTCATCTTGTGTGCATCCTGTCTTCAATTCTTGTGAAGATCCTCTGTTTTTGTTTGCCCACTTGTCATAAGTCTGTTCTCTTCAATTGCATCATGAATCATGCCATTGACCACCCACCCAAAGGATCTGTCCCATTGTCCTCTGTCCAATCTGCCTCTTCCCTTGTATTCTGACCCCCTCCAAAATCACACCTGTGCCTTATTTTCATCTCAATGCTGCCATACTTGCATGCTTGGGCTCTTGGGCCATCACCAGCCCAAACACTAACTGGGTGCCTGTGTTGTTCTTTGGCAAGCATGTATCCAAATGCGCACAGACAGCCACTTTGGTTACAATGACCCTTGGCAATGGCCACAGCCATTCTCAGAAAAGTACCCATGGTTGGTGGCAATCCTCTTGAAGACATACCATGCATCCTCCTCTCCAATTTCCTGGGCATGGTACATGCCTCAATACCCAGACTTTGTCCTCCAAAAGGATTTGAGCAAGGGGAATCTTAACCATGCTACTCTCAATGGCCTCAAAGGTCTTCTTGAAATCCTTCAATCATGCTTCAATTCATATCACCAAGCTCACATGTCTCCCCAGGATCATGATATCACTTGCATTCAGTGAGTTTGTGAAACTCTCAAGAAGATGTCACACTTGCTGGAATTCTCAATCCTCACTTGGCATGACATGGTGGTCTACATCACCAACTATCAAAGAGCCTTCCTTGAAACATATGCCATCATGGACTATTGTCAACTGATTGTTCCCATTTATTTGATCCCACCAGCAAAGTCAATGATCTGCCCACAGAAGCTTTTCAGTGTATGGAAGGGGCCACCTCTTCCCCTTTGTGGGCTGAATGGCTATATGGGGCTGGGATGCCTGTTGTGGCTCTTATGGGATGAAAAATGACGTCTCTATGAATATTATCATTGAAAGCATTGTGGCCATGCACGAGCCCAGTGACATCATCATCCATAACTACATGGATCTGGTCAGACAGTTTGCTTGGCCATTTGACATTGAATACAAATAAGAGGGACATGTGGGGAGCAAGGAAATGCAAGCAAAGTTATGTGTGGTCACCTACAGGGCCAAGGAACTGGTCTCCACCACCTCCCAAAACAGTGGGAATGTGCATTGTACTCTTCATGAAGGGGCGGCAGGGTGGCAACTATGTAAATGCATTCATGTTGACTATGCATCCAGTCATTGACAGATGTACTTTACAGATAACAAGGATGTACCTGTCACACTGCCCTTGCAATGGGATCTGTGGGACATGAGCTTGATGACAGAGCTGATGTAATTGAGTTGCAAATCTGACAATGTCGGAGTTGCATACACCTACATGATGAGAAATAGATTTGTAATTCTATATATCAATGTCTGTTTTCAGCTGCAATTTCAACACCTATGAGCCAAGCTGGATGAATAGGTAAAGTTGATGTGGTTCTCATCACAAATAGCATCCAGATCCCTTGTTCTTCGTCATCCAGATTCCCTTCCAATCACATTCCATTTGCAAAAATGACTGGAAGAGGCCTCTGAGACTAAGCACAACCTTCAGAACAAATACACATCAATGGAAAGAACAAAGCAGATGTCACATGCTTGATTGAATGTGACATGGACCTTGCACTTAGGTTTTGGGCCTTTGAGTTTCAGTGTTAGCCTGTGAAGCCAGTGCAACAGATCAAAAAAAAGTCTCTTTTTGCAAGGGTAAATGGCACCATGCTGCCAAGGTCTAACATGGAAGCTTGGCACACACAATTGGACGCAATCAACTGTATCTGTTCTCTCATTCTTTCAATAGGAAATTGCATATTGTATGACAAGTATTTCAACATGTCAGCATAGCATAACATTCCACTTATTCATGTTTATTCTTATGATTGCCTAGTTCACTCCTATGCAAGATTTATTGCACTCTAACAGTATATCAATCACAATCACTCTTGATCAGATACACAGTGGAAACATTTTGCTTGCAAATTTTCTGCTTTGAAAGACTGCTTACCATGGAAAACATTCATTGTTTGCAAATAGGCAAGGGTGACTTCATTGAGGCTGAGGTGGAGTTCATCATCATTATCACCACTGGGAGATCTCTGGACCAAAGTTAAAACTCTTTCTGCACTGAAACAGATAGTTCAACTTTACAAACATACTGATCAATCCATTGCAGCCAAGGGAAGCATAACTCTGTTATCATGCTGTCCTATGCAATGTTGATATTTGTGTTCAACAGAGGAAGCATAAAATCCTGGAAGCATGTAGTACCAATGGTCCTCCAAGAAGTGTCAGATTCTTTCAGTATGATTACTCTCCACTTGATGTCCTTGCAGTGCACCACACATGCACCACACATGATTACACACTCTTTTGTACTTAATAACATAGTGGCTCTCAGAGTTACCTCAAGGGGCAAAGATGTGGCACATGTCTATGGAGTTAGTCTGCAGTGGAGGATTACTGGGTGTTGAGCATGATGGAACTGCTTGCATTACCATCCCTTTCTATGGCATGGATAGCATCAGGCAGGTCTCTGATGGCAATAGAACTAGTTGTAGAAGATTTCATTCTCATGTTCAGATTCTGCACCAAATGTTGCCTACAGAAAATGGCCATTGGAGTGCATTGAGATGTATCATGACCTTGATCCATGCCCTCATCACAAGCAGCTATCAACTATATTTGATGGATTGCTTCACTGAGGACATGTCATGCTGAACCTATAATCCATCAACTCATTGTCTAAATATAATGAATGATGCTTACCCACTTCACAGGTTGGTTCAGATTCTTTCCAAAAGAACTGGATGTTGTGCTTGGTGGGCATTCCTCCCTATTTGTCAATTTGATGTTCCCTTTATAACTTTCCTTCACAGGCATACATAAGCCTTACTAATGTACCTGAATACTATCTCTTTATTTATGTGGAGTTGGAAAACATGGGGTTTGTGATGTGCGGACACACCACCCATCATTTTTCAATTCAACAATTATGAGCATTGCATGCCACCATCACCTACCCCATGTTGCTATGCCCATAGTTGATCAGCATCGCTAGGAGCAGTGACAGCAGGAACCATTCTGATTCTCTCCCACAGCTGGAAGGTGTAAACGATCCTTATACATGCATGTGACAGAGTCTCATGCTGATCAATAGTATTATAATTCCTGCGAATGTTCCGAGCATAGGCCTCAATGACTTCAAGAAAGAAGTGGAACTGCCCCATAGCCCAGCTTGTCCCTAACAGCACCATGTCACCAGCTGCATTGAAAACTGACACATTCGAGGTGAACCCAAACATGAGTTCAGCACAGGTCTCTGTGAAATTGCCAAGGTGCACATGTATTGTCACACAGCCTTGCATCACCTTGCTTCTTCATCTTAGCTATCCCAGCATGACAGGACTGGTGTCTTCAACTTTCACCCGCATTTTCGACAAAGAATCTGAACCCTCCAACTATAAGTGCGAGTTCATTCCATTCTGGCCTGCTTTTCTTGCCATGCTGACTCCTTTTGATCCAAGTGCACTAACCATACTAACTGGGACAAGAGGCAGTTTTTCTTGAGGTTGCTTGGTAGTTCTTTTATGTTTTCAATCATCACTGCAGACCTCCTGTAGCAAGGAAAACAAGCTTAGGACTGTGTATCGGACAGAAAGTGCACATAAGGATGAAAACCAGTGTCACCATGGTAACATAGATCTATCAGTGGATGAGACCTCCATTGTGCAACTACTATGGTTAGCAGAGAATGAATCCATTACATTGGGTGAGGAGGAGTATTTATTATTATACAGTGTTGCGGAATGGCACCTATTGATTGCATTGGCAAACCTTCATAATTTTCCCCAAAAGGTGATTCCAATCAATCCAGAATACCCAGGCAATGGATTAAATCGTCAAAAGGACTTTCCAAGGCTGTCGTTTCTCATGAGAACGATGTCATCAAAGCAGTGTTGGCTCATCTCTCTCAATGCAAGGAAGGGGAAAGTGTGGATACAATCATACATACCATTAAACAGCTCTTCAAGTCTGCTCTTTCCAGCTTGTATTGGAAGTGGTTAGTTACATTGGAAAGCTTTGGAGAGGGCTGTTATTAGGCCACAGCATCAACTACAACCCTTACAAATCTTACCTTTGAGTTTGCACCATGCTGTTTGAGTTGTAGTATTCCAGCAGCAAACTTTCAAGGTTCTTCATCACTACATCAGCTTCTTCCAGTTGGGATGTGGAGTCCCAGACACCTATTCATTCAAGTCAGATTTCAAGGACTTCTGACACCTTCTTTATAAAAAACATTGTGATGTGAGGCAATAACTCAAATCTATGGGAAGGTGAGTTGTTCATGCTTCTGTCTACCTACCAACCACATCCTATCCACTAGAAGACTTGCAATCTGCTGGGTTGAGAGAGCCTGCTAGTGCCAACTTGAAGCCTGCTACTAAGTGGGTCCTCAGGTGTGATGTTTGCCCCCACAAGTACTAGTAGTATCTACATGATCAGATGTTTGTCTTCACTGAACTTTGCACTCTCCTAGCCCCACTGTCATAAATCCATGGCCCACTGGGAGTTTTCTCAACAAACTCCCTACAATAGATGTTATTGGCCATCTTCATCCTTATGTCAAGATGCAGCATTGCTGGGCAGTTTTCTGCAACTCTGAGTGAGGATGAGGTGATAAAAAAGTGTGCCAAACCCACTGTAAGCGAGGGGGCCTCTGACAGGCAGAGCCTGAGGTCATCCAAAAAAGAGGCTCACTTTTGTTTTGTCAAAGTAGGCCATGGCTCATCAGAGTCAATAGCCTGTCGCAGCATGATGGTCAGCGAGGTCGGGCGGAAATGACAGCAGGAGCAGGAGACATGTAATGCTTATGGTATGTGGCACACTGTGATTGGTATTCTTTTGGAGCACTGGCTAGTCTGAGAATGTGTCAATGATGCAATGTACTCAGCGACAATTGATGCTTACAATCTCTTCCTCCACCTTTGTTGGCGTGCATTCACAAGGGTACAGCTATGCTTGCACTAAATAACCAGCATGAGTGAAGCAGATGAACAAAAAACAGCAACTCACCTCCTCCAGAGTCATGTTGGTGACCTTTTTTTTTGCCCATGGTAGTAAGTATCAGGTTTGGATTGGAGACAAACAATGATGTAACGCCGCTCAAATGCAGGGTAGTCATATGTGATTGACCTCAGTGACATCAAGTCATGCCACTCAAGTTGAGTCACACCATCTTAGAGAGCTGTATTATTGGAGATGTGTCACAATAGTTAAATAAACACAAGCTGAGGCTGTAGATATGATGAACTAGTGGCTACCCTTTAACTGAAATGCCCTCATCCTGTCCTTGCTGAGCTCTCTGATAACAAGCCAGTTGCATGTCTACAGCAGTCCTCATGTGTCTCCTCAAAGTGTTGCTGGACATTGGCAAAGACTATTTCGCTGACTGGAACACATAAGCCACCCATCACATCAAGCCACTGGGACAGTATTGGGTCAATGACTGCGTTGTTTTGTGGGGCCGGATTGTGATGTTGCCATGGCGAATGGTGCCAGAAGGAAGCAGGATGGTAGAACCAGGGGGCAACTGGATGACCAACCCCAAGTTGAAGAGAATGAGGTGACCACTCAGGACAGGGTCATAAGATTCCAAGGTGAAGATGGCACACAGGCCATATGGAACATTGGTCATATCAATATGCTCATACAGTGGCTCAAATAAGTGTCCCAATATTGTATGTTTTTCACTAAACATGATGGTACCTGATAACCACTAACCCTTGCCCTATGCTATGGTATGAAATAAGTTACATACTCTTGGCATTCTCTCCATCTAAGATTTATAGAATTTGGTTCAGATTTGATCAAATGGCAACTAAATTAAAATGACACCTCATTGGGACACTTTGACACTAAACTTTTTGGAATGTTTAGTCCTTGGTATGAGCTCCCTTGGTTTTAATAACTACTTCAAACCCTCTGGGCATGCTTTTTAACTACTCCTGACATTCTTCCATAGCAATCCTTTCCCACTGTCACAGCATCAGCACCTCAGCCTACCTTGACACAGGTATGACAATGACCATGACATTGAGGAGAGTCATGCTTAGCAGGTCAGCTCACTTGTGGTCACCCCATCACCTCCTACAAAAGACAATGACAGCTCATGCCAAGGGTCCACATCACAATGAGTCTGTGGAGGGCCGTCTTGGGTGAGATGTTCGCTTGTGCAAATGCTTAGGCTGAGGGTCTGTAGAGCAAGCAGTCAGTCTTCAGTCCTGTTCTCAGGCTACTAGTATAAGGGTAACTCTGAGCCATGTTCATGCGCACTTTGATGCTTCCTTTTCTTGCTAATGCTACACAATGGGGATGACAGCTTTGACAAGCCACACATGCCACCAGCCATATCCCTGTACTGTAAGTCATGCCTGCCTCTTTCTTCTACCACTTAAACCCATTTAAAGGCCATTGAGCATTAGTGCAACCTCACACCAGCTAGACCTTGTCACTGGTGTTCACAGCATACTGTAAGGTCCATTCACATGCACAAACTGTCTAGTGGACAAACAGACACACGACTGTGCTGCCATTCCTTCAAACTAGAGACAAGAAATGGCATGTCCATAATGTTCTCAACACTGATGCCACCTATACTGACAATCATCAGGAAAGAGCTTGTCATACCTCCTGATGGTGGGGTGATCACATTGTGCACAAAAAGGAACCCAACATTGGTAACAGGATGGCCATAAGGCAATTTTCAGTCCATGTTCTGGACCGAAGAGCCAACATGATCTGATTGAAAAGATAGTGATGGGTGTGATCATGAGGTCTGGGTTGTGATTCCCTAAGAATCCAACAGTCCACATGAATAGATGTTGGAATCAAAGTGTTTGAACACGTTTAGTAAACGATCACAACTGTTGGTGAGCCGAAAGTCAGCCATGGTCTGTCCTTCTTTTTGGTGAGCTACCTCAGTGAATGGGTGTTTAGCAGTCCATGATTTCAATGTCAATGTTGCGGTCTGTAGGTAGTCAAGATAGTATCAAGACGCAGTTAAGCTCTGGCCCTGTCATATTTTCCAACATCACCTTGCAAAGAAAGACTGATAAGGATGGTAAGGAAGAGGATAGGAAACTTATGCATGTTGAATCCTGTGGAAAAGACAACAGAGTCCATGAAAATCACAAAGAAATGGCTGTTGAACTGGGCTGCAACTGCAAAAGCCAGCTATTTCCATGAGCTGGAGGAGTGCCTGCTCACTCTCATCCTTGGTGAACATGTATTTGACCCCATAGTAGCTGTAAACATCTCAGCAGGTGGATTGACTTGGGGGTGCATAATGGAACCAGGATAATGTCAGGTTTCTGGGTGCTTTGAATGAGAATAGGTGGTTGTAAGAATCTGATTTTCCAGTGATTAGTTATTCTTCACCTTCTGATGTGATGGCCAGGTATTTTCGGAACTACTTTTTCGGCAGAATCGCTTCCAATGATCACCCATTGGCCTGACTTCTTGGAATATTTCATTGATGGCCTGAAAGGGAGTCTGGCCTGGAGGGCAAAGATCCAAAGGTAGGGAAACATAGGGGAAATGGAGGAGCAGATTGCGGTTGTAGTTGATGGTATTCTTTCCCAAATCCTGATAGACATGGTGGTCCATGATTTTGTGTGTCAAGCCATTGCGCCCACCATGGGTAGTCAATGATATCATTGCAGAGTCGAAAAGTTTTGTGGGCTGGAAATGATCATCTATGGGAAAGTCATGGTGGGTTGCAAAATCTGATTGTATGGAAAATCTGGTGGAGAAATGGAGGACTTGAAACAAGTACATGAAAGCAGGTACTAAGTCCTTGGCAAGTATGGGAAGTGGCAAATTTTCTTAACAGGCATTACTAAAACTGTCAAAAGGTTCTTGCCTTAAAACGCAGGGCAAGAGAAAGTGAGGATCTAGTCTCGATGCTCTGACTACTGGTGGGGAGGGTAAGTAAACAAAGAGAGGGTGACATGCAAAAAATGCACCCATGTGCACATGAAATGAAGTTCGATGTGAAGAGGACAACTTAGTCCAAGGCAAGTTCTTAGTGGGAGGTTAAGGGTGTACCAGAGGTACGATGAAGTAGGCTGGAGATGGGATTGGAGGGGGACTTTAGGGGTTAGGAGCAGATATATATGACAGCCACCCAGAATACTGGTTATTCAATACAGATTGGTGTTGATACAACTTGGATTCCTGTTAGCCAGGTCATGAGCTTCGGCAATCAGCAGTAGCCTTTGACTGTCCCTAACAAGTCAAGTTGTCAGTCCCACTTCAAACACTATTGCATTTAGGCTACTATAATACCCCCTTAAATTATACTTGCAACAACATCATTGGCAAGGACACAAATGACACAGGCCCAGAATACCTGACAGGATGTATAAGCATATTTTGGGCCTAAGGCAAGATCCACATTAATGCTCACAAGATTGTCATCTTTTTCATCCTCAGGTTGTGAAACGACAGAAGTGTTAGAGGGTGTTCTGCATGGTCTGGCATATATATAGACCATGACATCCCTGCCAGCCTGAGTGCCATCCCAAATGCAGAGCAGCCTCTCCTTTTCTGCTCACCTATGGTCATTCTCCTCCTGGAGCTTGATGATCTCCATGACAAGAGACAGGTTGTTCAAGTCAAAGACTTGGCCATTCAAGTTTTTTGTTTTTCTTGATAATGGGTTTAAGCAACAGCAGTTGCATGTCAGCCTGCCAGTGCATTTTGATTGACCATAATTCAATAGGCATGTAGCAGACACTAAGAAGGTGTTGTAGGAGTTCATCACTCCTTACAGTCACAGAGCCCCTTTTCTACAGCTTCCTACTAGTGGGTCATCACCTCATGTCTATTCATATCTGTTTCCCATCCATGTGTCTGTGTCCAGATCTGCTAAACACACTTCTAATATACCATTTTGCTTCAGATATTGCATACTAATGTTCTAGGCCTTTGCTACTGTTGCTGCTGTAGTGGATAGGCTTTCTTTTTATTTTCATTGTTCTGACAGGGACAACAGGACCCTAGAAGTTTTTTAGTAGTATTTCCAATACCTACGCTACACATACAACTCTTATAAGCCCTTAGATAGGGATGAATATACTATCTATCCTTTTGCAGTCTGAGGGTCCCTGCATTCATGTGTAGAATCATTTCTGCATTGTCTTTAGCTTCTTTCTTAGTGTCTTCTTCTGCTGCATCTGTATGTTAAAACCAGAACTTATTATTCTCTGATGCAAGCTTGGAATCCAGATTAGGGGTCAGAATGAGGCATTGAGTTTAGCTTACAGTGGGCTCAACAAGTGTTGCAATGCCTAACCTCAACATGGTGTGCTTCATGCACCACAAACACACTTCAAGTTGATCTAATCACTTAGGCTTGGTGAAGTCAAAGATAGTACCTGCTCTTGGCTACAAATTGGTCCTTGAGTCATGTGATTTGGTCCAGTGGCTTTCTTTCAATCATTTTGTATTAATAGAAGGTCATGCTTGAATATAGGACCAAATAAGTAACATTTGGAAGCATACTTCTCACTTGCATAGTGTGCTCTATTATGATCAAAACTACTAGCCAGGTGGTACTAGTAGGATAAGTGATGAAGAAGCAGCAACCAACACATTTGACCATGCCAAAACACTTGCTTTATTGCAGACAAATGCCATTTTATCTTCTTAGATTTGCACAGGATCTTTCTCAACACAGAGAAAGCCCTGATCTCTAATTGGGAGAACAAGGTCCTTCAAGGGCTCTCTGCTCCACTGCTAAAGTGGCCCACATCTTAGGCAGGGCCACATTCCTATCATCAACTCCACTGACTCAGCCCCTGATAGGCTTGTCATCCCTGTCAGAAGCTGTGGAAAGCAAAGAGGGATGGCTGTTTGATATGGCAATGACAGTGGTGCAGATGTCTGAATGCAAATGATACAATACAAGAATATCTGGCAGATCTGGAAACAGACAGATTGATATGGATGGATATGGGATAATAACCCAGAAAACAGTGGAAAAGAGGCTTTGCAACATGTAGGGAGTGATGAACTCTTACAGTAAGCCACTGCCAAGTACAACATCTATGGACATGTGTGTGAGGCAGAATGTTTGGAAATATGACAACATATGAGAGCATTCATATAATGGCCTGTTCAGGTGTTTTGATGGTTGAAGGTAAATTGTAAGGGAAAAGTCTGTAGCTGAGATGGTATGACACATGGCAGTTTGAGGATGTAGTTTGTTGTGCATCAGTTTCTCTGGATTGAGACAGTGTAGGAAATTCATCTTGTAAAAAAAAAGTTAACTTGACAAAAGAACTCTAGGTACTGCAGTCACAACAATAGTTGGGCACAACAGGGGGCTATTCCTGGCAAGGGCATCACAATAGTGATGCTTGATACAGATTTTCCCACAGTGGCCATTGGAACAGATAGATAATGAAGACAAAGGAAGATGAGAGCAACACAAAACGGTTTGAACCTGCATCAAGTATGTATTATGGGCCCTGCAAGCCATTTTGTTTCTGCCTGATCTTGAAAGAAGTAGTGAATCACTATTTTCTAAGCTCATGGTGTTATGAAACTTGATCTTTTTTATTCTGTTTGCCTCTCACTCATGTCAATGTTAAAAGTTTCCATTAAGAATATCAAAGAACTCACTTAGATTGACATCCAATATTGCTGTCAGCATTTCCAGCTCACACACAAATATGAGGATTGATGATCACTCATCATCCATGTATTCCAAGGATGAACAGTAATTATTCTAGTTTTGGAATATTTATTACATTCAGAAATATCTACTAGTATGTAGTAAAAAATGGTAATGGAAGTTGAGAGGATTGAACAATTTGTCTCAAGATGTTGTTTGTGTCTTTAGAAAAGGGAAAGGAGTGTGTCAAAAATGTAATTGGATGGAAAGCAAGCTCAAGAAACTCATCCTTGATTTTTACTGTGTACTGCTTTAATATTTGTTGCAGTTGTGACCTACATATTATTATGAAGTTTGTAAGAAAATCTCTGAGGAGACTGCTTGTGATGCTTTGGGGCATTGATTCATGGAAAAGAACTACTCCACATTCTTCTGGCTATATTTTTTAACACAAGCTTGGCCTCCACCATCATGCAGAGATGTTTAGTAGTGCCCCCTGCAAAGTCACAGAGTTGATAACAATGGTGTATTGCAATACACTGACACAATCCACCCCCATTGAACCTCATGGTAGTTGGACAACATCTCATGCTCCTTTGTCAATATTTCAAGACCACCTCCATGATAGGCTGCAACAAGGTCATCCACAGCCTCAATGCCATCAGTGAGCTTCTCATTCAAGAGTTGCTCTTGCTTGTTCATTTGCTCGAATTGTGGTCAAAATTTGCTTTTAGGATCCAACCATTATCAACCTTTATGAGAATATGCTATTTGTCATCCTGACCATAAGTTTACCTTAGAAGACCTCCCTCTGTGGTCATGGCCAAGTACAGCTCATGTCTAGTATGCTCATCATCCTTGATAACACATCCAGACTGCATGGCAATCCAAGCTAAAGTGTGCTGTCAAGGACATCATCAAGCTGGAGGAGACAGAGGAAGTGAAGGTACTACAAGCTGGATATACATGCAAGACAGAAAATCACATCTATGGTTTGTCTATCATGGGCACATCCTGGTTTATGGGTGCTGCAAAGCACATTCTGTCCTTGTTTCTCAAAGTCAGCATCTCTTGGAAGTGCACTGCCATTGTGCTGCTGACCAGCAGACAGATCATTCTTTACCATCAAGCAAGAACATTCATGAATGCCCAGGACTGGTTGTGACCTCAGTGAACAATACTGCAGCACAAGGTGTGATAGACAAGATGATGGAGCATGATCAACTTGAACCCTATTGTTGTGATGGGTCATATGTACCTGGTGCCATATTCAATATGTCAAGTACTTCATATGGGTCAATGGTAATGATGATAACCAATCAATATTGATGATGACAAAGCAGCTTATGGCATATGTGTACTTTCTTTTACTGCCTCCAATTCCTGATGACTGCCAGCAACTCTTTCCTATGATTTAAATATGTGATATTGAATCCAAGCTCTTGAAGAAAGGCTTACAGAAAGCAAAAACCTAATTATTGCATTTATCAAGCAGCTCCATCACACTACTAAAGTATGGAGGCTGGATATGTTCAATGTCACTATATTCATCAATGGTTCTCAGGTCCAACCTCATGGCCTATGCCTTGCTATGAAGGATGGTATAACTTTGTCCTCTATGCAACCAAGTGGCTTCATTCCAGTGACAAGGAATACAAGGACAATTCTAATAAAGAGTCAGATTTGTTAGACTACTGCTTTGCAATAAATCATAACTGGATCTATCCATAATAATAGTATTCCTATCAGGAACCAGGTTGAGGAGCTCATCAGCTATCTCACTCATGGCAGCCAATGTGGCTTCACTTAGTCTTGCGATGGATACAAGATCCCCAAGTGTGACTAGTAAAGCATAATATGGCTCATGGTGTGGCATTTTGAAGGTTTTCTTCTTTCCATTGTTTAGTCAAATGCTCTGCTACATTACTTAGCAGCTTTGAGGCAAACCTATTTTTTTTATGAATGTCCTATATTAATATGCTTTGTTGTACCAAATTGTCTACAGCTTTTTCACTTGAACATAGCCTAACTATATATATAGGACTTGTCTTGTATCCACTATGTTTGTTATTTATGAAGTTGTTTTGAAATCTTGATCAATAGCCTTAAGTCTAATGATTCCCAACAACTACCAGGATGATTAATTTGAGTCATCATCTCAAGACTATTTAACAATTCTCCCATTCATTGTAGTAGCCTGGTAACTCATGCCCATCATCATCATATAGCTGCTAGCTATTTTTTTTTGAAATTGATTTTTAATACCCTCCTGCCTTGCTAGATCAATTTAAGATTCAGCTAGTTCATAGAAGACTGTTTAGCACTTCTCTCATCCTTTTTATAAAATCATAGAAACATATTGCAACCATTATATGTATCATCACTGGATTTATGCTTGTTGCTTGATATTCTCCTGACATTTTATATCTTACATTTTAGCAATTTAGAAATGAACTTTTGGAAAGGTTATCCTGGAGACTCTTCCCAAGGGTTCTCAAGGTCTGGGAGTCCATTGGGACAGCTTGTGAGAGTCTTCAAGAATTATCCATATTACCTCCTATTCCCCTTGCTGTTAATATAAAAAAGATTTTAACTACCATCAAATTCTTCAGGGCCCACTCAACCCCACTCAGCCAGGTGATAGTGAATCCCATAGTATGGGACAAGAGATATGGCTGAGATGAAAACCTGAGATCACCAACTTGAAGCAGGTATTTACCATCAGGAATTTTGAGGTGACAGCTTCGTGCATCATCAAACAGTCATGCATCAGACATTGAACCCTCCCATCTGGTTAGTACATATGTGAAGTGAAGGTCAAAGTTGCAGGCAAACAAGCAATTCTATGATAAAAAACCTTTCTGATTTCAGAATGCAGTAGCGGAGTGGAATGTGACTGCTGTTGAGTGCACCAATCGCATCCTTGAAATATGGCCAGAACTTGGGATTGGACTTGAATTTTGAGGAAAGTGGAGTTTGGTCTGGGGGGGTGACAAATGATGTGAAGAATGGCAGGGACAAGAATACAATAATGAATTTGCAAAAGTAGCTAGACTCTCAGAGAGTGCATTCACTACAAGAAAAGAATGAAAAAAAAAAAAAAAATCACATACCAAGCAATGGTATTATTAGAGCATTGAAATCATTCCCCAACGTGCCTTGTAGGCAGTCCAGTTATGCAGGTGTATAAGAAGATGGTGACCTGCTCTTCCAATGATACAGATCAAGTGTTCTGGTGCCCATGTTCTCTAAACGGGTGTGGGTGAATGAATCCATGACTCTAATGCAGTAAGTACTCTGAATGGTATATGAGACACGGATGAAGGTACTCGGTTTCTGATTTGTCTCTGTAGTGTTCTATCCTTTGACAGACAATGGGCAAGTAGGTAGTAGACTCTGGACAAATACTGGAATGAAACAGATATGACTGGACGAAAACTGGGAGAGAGAATGGATGCAGAACATGGAACGGAACAGATACGCGGCACAACACAGATGCAGCGCGGATCTTTATGACGGAAGGTTAGTAGTAATTGACATGGATGAGATGACAGAGAAATGCTGATTGATTGATTGGAAAATGAGAAATAGTCTGGATAGAAACGCGAAATTTTGTATGCAAAACCAAGAGTGCACACTCTCTCCTGAGGGGGACTTGCCTAATGACCTCCTGGTCATTCAGCAATGGTACAGCAGAAGGGGAAAACGGATTCCCGGATTGAATGGGTACTGTCTGGAACGCAGTAAGTAAGTGGACGACACAGTAGGGGGTGCAGGAGATTATCCTACAGTAAGTGAAATGAAATGGGTCGCATGACCCAGATGATTAACCCGGATGATGATATGTCTGACCTGGATGACAGGATGACAAAGGGGAACAATGGCATGGGCACAGGTGCCAACATGGAAGGTAAATGTGGGTGTGATAACCCAGAGAAGGGAAGACAAACGCAGGACGGCGCGGATGTAAGGGAAGTGATGGTGCCATAATCGGCGACACCATCCGACTCAGAAGATGACTCAGCATCATCACAGAAAGGGTCTGGCTCATCTGGGATCATGAAACCAGGAGAAAACAAAGATGCAGGTGGCGGATGCATAGTGCTTTCCCGCGCTGTGAAGAGAGACAAGTAGGATGACTCAGTGTCACCCTCTGTGATACAAAGTGGTTCTGGATCACTCGGAATGGTGGTAGTGGGTTCATCTGCAACCGATGACAATGGTGTGTCAGTGCAAATGGGAGAAGGGGAAAGTGGCTCGGATTGTTTGACGAGTGACATGGTAGATCCGGCCTAGTGTCCAGGAACCTCAACCATGTCTGACATCGGTGTGGCAACGGCAGCCTTATCTGTAGAGAGAGAGAGTATCTGTGCTTGGTTAGCAGATACCAGTTCGGGTGAGGGAGGAGAGAGCGAGTAAGAGGTCTGATCCTCTGCAGTGTAGTCAGCTCGGTACGATGCCCAAGCGGCCTGCAAGTAAGCCTGGAATTCTGGGTCAATGGATTCCAGCATCGATGGGATAGCCTCAGCTACGGGTGGTGGATCAAAGACATCTGGTGTGATGTCCATGATCCCAGATTGGTTCAATATGTCCAGAACCAACATGGATGGAGTCATGTCCTCCTCAGCGATGCTGTAAATGTCAGCAGAGATCGACACGGATGACGCGGGGGAAACAGATGAGTAGGAGAGTGTCTGTGCGACTGGTATATGTGCGACTGGCATCTTGGCAGAGTGGAAGGAACAACCTGTAAGCAGAAATCTAGCAGCTTCTACAATGTCATGCATTGGGTATGGGTCATCTGGATGGATGTCCGGATGTATGATCTGCAGATGATGCTGAAGATGACCACTGAGTGGTTCTGGGAAACCACTAAGAAAGAGTAAGTTGTGCTCATGTATGGATATGCAGTTCGAAGTAAGGAGTTGTGCAGATACGCAGGTAAAGGCTAGGCTGTACTCCCCTAGATCATCTAGGGAGCACATAGGAGTGACCTGGTAGTCCTGGACTACCTGAGAGAGGTCGGCATGGCTATAATGGTCAGTGAGTTCACATCTGGGGTAGTATTTTTTAACAGTGGTGACAAATGCGTCCTAGTCCAGAGGGTTCATGGACAATTCCGGAAGCACCTTCCAGAATTCTGCATTGTCAAGGTCAGCATACCGGATTGCAAGGCGGATTTTGCAGGTGACAGTGAGGTTAGCGTGGTCACTGAGGACTTCAATGTCATCCATGAATCTGGAAAGCTTGGAGGCTTTTCTGGTAAACAGTGGCGCGTTTGTGGAACCATGCATGGGCAAGAAGAATGCAGCCATGGTTTGATGTGGCCCAGAGCGGATCTATCGGATATCAGCGACAAGGTGAATGGGAGAAAATCTCAAGTGGTAAGTGCTGAGGTAGGGAATGGAGTGTCCTTCTCAACAACCTAATTGAACCCCTTGTGGTGGGCTCCAGTTGTAAGATAGTCAGTGTGGGATGCAAGTATAACTCGTCCCAGGGGTTCTGATGAGGATAGAAGAGAGAGGGTTTGTTCCAAACCTATCTCAAGCACAGGCAAGAGAATCCAGAGTGCAGGAAACACAGAAATGGAAGGCCAGACATGGACATGGAAACATGGAAACAGATGGGAAAGTCAAAGGAAAAGGGGAAGGGAAACGACTCAAAGACGATCCTGCACATGGGCAGGTGACCTTCAGACTGCAAGAAGATAATCTATTCCTAGCTAGACATGCTCTTAAGTAGGATGTAGCTATTGGAAATGCTACATGAAAACTTTCAGGGACCCTGTTATCCCTGTCAGACATGAAGGAAAATAAAAAGGGCTGCCTCTATGGTATGGCAGTGACAGCAGCACAGGCCTAGAGCCTCAGTGCACAATGTCTGAAGTGATATGAACAGTGACAATAAGTCCAGACGACCTGGACATGGAAATGCAGAATGGAAAGGGAGCAGATACAAACAGATAGGATGGATCAGACACAGATTGACACAGATTGATGTGGGATGATGACCTGGAAACCTGTGAAAGACAGGGTTTCAACCGTAGAGAGTTACAAACTCCTACAATGTGCACTTTTAAAGTGAATGAAGTGCTTACACTAATTGCTTGCATAAGGCTGTTTTTTGTGTGTTGCAGGGTATCAAGTAGCTGACCAGTCTTTTGTTCAAAAACATAGACAAATCTATTGTCACTATCTCCAATAACAATTTTGCAGTCCTCACCAAATGTGACCTGCTTTGGGACACAGACTGTGGGCAGTTCAGTGAAATATGTTTGGGTTGGACCTTGGCTGGCTCCATTAGCAAGATAATACAAGGTAAACCCATTCATTGCATTATCAATGACAGTGAGTCCCTTCTGTTGACTAACAGCAGCATAACCACTATACCTCTGTTCAGCTATGATATCACCTTCAGACAAAGCAAGGCTATACATTACCATGTCACATTTGTACTTACTCAAGATTTTGCCATCTCGAATGCTCATCTTCAATCTATGATTAGGTGGGTGAGTTTCAAACATCTTTTGATCCAATCACTCACATGTTACCATCAAATAATCCAAAAATGTAGACATATCCAGGATCTGCAAAAGTGATGGATTTTGGTACAGTGCTCTCTAGATGACCCAAAAATAGAGAGTGAAGCTGAGAGCTTGGGTTGAGGAGAAACACATAGAAAGTGTTGTCTCTCATTCCTACAATGACATGCAAACCTGTATTGATTGAAGGTGTGTCCCAGGCCATACAGGTTATTTCCAAACCTAAACCTAGCCTTCTGATACAGATCTCTTGGTACCACTTCTGTTGGTTTCAATGTGAGTCTCATTGAAGGTTCAGTCTACTTACATTGACTGCATTCAGCCATAGGAAAACAAGGTAATTGAGACCTGTGCCATAGCACAGTGTCTTGATCATGGGACCATGTTTCTGCACCATTCAAGTAATGCAGCTAATAGCTCCACAAGTGTTGTGGATTGGATTTGTGGGGATTTCATGGTAAGACTTCAAGCTCCAAAGCTTCATACTGCCAATTGATCCTTATAGGCAGTATAAGAGACAAAATGGAGAATTCATACCACTGTATGCAATTATTTGCCTGTCATTTGAAATGGCAACCACATGGATGGTGGTTAAGTTCAGTGTAATATGGGTAAGTTTTTGTAGCAAGATTATTGTAACGACCTAGACTTAGAGTCGTAACGCTCGAGGGCAAGACAACAAACGACCAATGTTCAAGGCTTCAAGACTAATCGTCAAGTCCGAAGCGAGTAGAGGATGATAGGGAGCGGTACCCTTAATTCGCACTCAAGTCTAAGACGAGGTTTGAACAAGTGGATAAGACTATCGTCGTAGGTA
>JBBPSU010000007.1:0-68713 GCA_038093755.1 Tylopilus microsporus | reverse complement strand
AGGTTTGAACAAGTGGATAAGACTGCCGATGTATGTACTTTACATGGGTTTTAAATACTGGAAGGAAACGAGCACAGACCAGGCTATGTACTACTATGTATGGACGAGCTATGCTGCGTACATAGCCATGCGCAGTCGAGGCTGTTCGTATAAAAAAAGTGGAGTCATACGATGAGCGAATGGAAAAGGGAAAGAGAATCATACGATACATTAGCCAATGAAAGGGGAGAGAAAGGATGAAATCGTAACAATTCCACATCAATCTGTTTCAATCTGTGTCTGATCTGTCTAATCTGTGTCAGTCTGTTCCATTTCCGTTCTGTCTGTCCATTTCTGGTCATCCAGAACTATTTCTACTGTACTATTTGCATTCAGACATCACGTGCTGGGGCTCTAGGCCTGTGCCACTGTCACTGCCATACCATAGAGGCAGCCCTCTTTATTTTCCTTTGCATCTGACAGGGATAACAGGGTTCCTGGAAGTTTTTATGTAGTATTTCCAATAACTACATTCTACTTAAGAGCTTGTCTAGCTATGAATAGACTATCTTCTTGCAGTCTAAAGGTCACCTGCCTGTGTGCAGGATCATCTCTGAGTTGTCTCTCCCCTCCTTTTCCTTCATCTTCATCATCTTCTGCATCCATTTTCATGTCCATTTCTGGATCTGTTTCTGAATCTGTTTCTGTGTTATCCACATCCGCATCTGTGTTTCCCATGCTCCAGATTCTCTTGCTTGCACTCAAGATAGGTTTGGAGCAAACCCTCTCTTTTTTTTCCTCTTCAGAACCCCTGGGACAAGTTATACTTGCTTCTCACACTGACTATATTTCTTACAGTGTATGAGTAAATGTTGCAGTGCAGGACATAATAGCTTTCTTTGGTCATGCTGGATCCACTAGTGAGACGCAACAGCATTGTTGTGATGTGTGTGTTATATTTTATATTTCAAGGCCCTTTCCAAAGCCAAATAAGTCCAGCGCAGCATGCTCCAAAGCATGGACAACATCACAGCCTGAGTGCCCTTACACCAGAGATGTACAACAGGGGCAGGACAGAGCATTGAAGTCAATTTTTGTTTACAGACTTCACTATGGGAGATGACTTTGATGGCCAATCTGGACATTAAAAGGGCAGCATGACCCCCCTGGCTCAAACCTGACCATGGCCTGTGAATGTCTTCCACCACTGTAAATAAGCCTTTCATTTCTTGATGTCTCTCAAAATGCCCTCACAACTGTCCACTCTAAATGCAACCCTCTTGGTGAGCCTTTCCCCTGCCTTCTCACCCTTGCTTACACCCTCCACAGATGAAGTTTGAGGACTGGGACATGTCTTTGCACTCAGGCTGTCCAAGGAATCTGAGGCTCTTGTCCAGTCTGCCAATGCTGCCAAGCCCTTGGTGCAGGCCACCTCCCCTGTTCCACTGCCAGTTGCCAATATTGTTCAACCCACTGCTGCCACCAGATGCTGTTGGCCATTCTGGGGGATTACCAATGTGAGCAGGAATGGGAACAGTGATGGTATCTTGTCTACAGAGAGTGAGTGAGGATTCATCAGCTGCCCAGATGCCATCGGCATCACAGTCCTGTTCTTGACACCATGCATGCAATGCCTAGCAGTGTTGGCAGGGGTGATGTGCCAAGCTTGTTATGCAGTGCTGGAAACAGTATGAAGTGAATGTTGAAGACACATGATTGCAAAGGCAACAAGAGTGGACTCTGTAGACTAGTTCTGTGAACAAAAGTAATTGTATTGTAATAGGTACTCACGACTTGCGAAAATAACGATCTTCAACCTTTCCTCACTATGTTATCCTTTCCTCTGAGCAATCTTTCTTGATAGATAAAGGGAGGCTCCTCAAACTCTTTGCTTCCATGCTCATTCATCATGAGGTGATCTTAATCAATGTGCAGAGACTGACCTCTGAGTTTTGCTATCATCCCTGTGTCCAGCACCTTGCCTTTCTTTCTTGGTAGTTTATAATAACCCATTTCGAAGACTTCATCTGCCTCGAAGAGACTTTCTTCATGGTCTGCATGTGCTATACCTTCTGTGGCAGGTACAAGCACACTCCCATTCTGGTCGAGCAGGCTTACTTTGGTACCTTTCAATGATACAATGGCAGAATGCACCCTTAGTTGCTGGAGAAGGACGAGGGCAGTGAAGGCAAAGGTGACTGATGCATAAGACTTTGTCTGATGAAGAGTATAGGTGATGAAATGGGACAGTTTGAGGACCTGATGATGATAGGAGGTACTTTGGACAAGTGAAGATGTGAGTTATGAATTGGTGCACAACTTCGAGATGTGTTCATGTCTATAAAAGGGATCTTGCTTGCTACTCTGGGCTGTGTTAATAGAGGCTTGGTCAATGGTGCCTGAGAGTGCATTAAGTTGAGGTCATTTGAACACAAGTCGCTAGGGCTGCTTACCCAAGAATACAGGACATGGGGATGGGAGACATTGTGCAATTGTTACGATTTCTCCTATTTTCTCTCCATCCTATTGGCTTACTTATCGTATGACTTTCCTCTTCCTTTTCATTGGATTGCATATGACTCCACTTTTCCATTACCGTATCCGTTTGTACAGCATTGACTGTGCATAGCTGCATATGCAGCATCATTCACCTTTACTAGGAAGTTCATAGCATGGTCTGTGCACTTCTCCTTCCAGTATATAAACCCATGTACTTTACCAATACTCTTTAGTCTTATCCATTTGTTTACTTCTTGCTCTAGGCTTGAGTGTGAATTAAGGGTACTGCTCCATTCTCTATTCTCATCTACTTGCTTTAAACTTGACAATAAGCTTTGAAGCCCTGAACACTGGTTGTTGTCTTTGTCTTGCCCTTGAGCGTCACAACTCAAAAGTCTAGGTCGTTACAGCAATGACTGGTGAGGCGAGGGGTGACTCAGTGGGATGGGACCATGGACTGCAGCCATTTGACAAGGAGAAAAGTGGTGCTAAGACAAGAGAGGATTAATAGTTCAGAAGCACTGTTGACAATAGTGTATTATAACTCACTGGGCTGAGAACAGGCTCAGCTACACTGGCAGCACATAGATAGGTTTACAGCAATCTGCATTACACAACATAAATGCAATGATGTCCTATGTGGCAGTCGATGTGTAAGTCTGTGGGAGTAGGCAAGTAGGCAAGTAGTGGATTAACACTCACGATAAGTGAATCCATGTCCAGTCTTTCATAGTCCTGTTGTGTACTGACAGTAGTATAATGGGAGGGAACAGGTTGTGAAGCATAGCAGAGAGGGTGAGTATTGCAGATGGCAGTCTCAGGGAGCAGATAAGCTGATAAATTACCATTAGCAATTGCAGTCCTCTGAGTTGTTGCATTTTGGGTGGTGTTGAGGTGGAAGGATGACACAAGGAGTACATGGGCCTGGGATACATACAGCTGAGATTGGAGATGCTGATATTATGAGATAAGTACACATAATCTGACCTTCAGCCACCAAGAAAAGAAAATATGGTAGGCAGCACTTCTCATTCTGCCTCAGCATCATGCTCTTTTCATTCAACAATTGACTCATCCACTGCCTCACACTAGCTCAGACTCTTTTGACAGGAATGAGAACAGTGAAGCTCCTCTGGCTATGCTGGTCCTCCAATGGCAGCTCTCAACTTCCACTGTTCCTGGTACTCCTGGTGCAGACTTACCAAATTCAACCTTGTTGAACAAGACCACATTCATTCCTTGGTCTCTCACTTATCAAGGTGGTGTTTCATCGTTTTCCAATCTGGAGAGAGGAACACCCCTAGCCACTGGAACATTCAAGATCCCATAGTCAATGTTGTCCTGTTTTTCTCATTTTGCAATGCCACTCCTGTCCTGCACTGTCAAAACTGAGTGCATTGTTCATCTTTTTATCACCATCTATTTCCTCCTTGCAACTAGGAAATTATATTGGGGTGAGTAATGATTATTTAATGCAATCTATTTACTGAGTCTGGTGATTCCAGCCCAAAGAGTGTGTCACCAGCAGTGATAGTGAAGAAGATGATTCTGAGAGAGAAGAAGCTTGTCTTCTTCTCAAAGTCGCTAGGGCTCAACATCATGCTTGTCAGCTGGAGCAGGATGCCATCCATGCCCAGCTCACCAAGAATACTGCAATCAGTGAACTGTACAAATTTTGGGCAGAGCAGGTGCAAAAAAAATTAGATACCATCAAGTACAATCTCAGGTGCCTGTGCAATGAAATCCACAAAAATGGGATTGCATTGATGGACCTCCCTTCAGCTTGCAAATGGCAGTGCTTTTCCAATGACAATAGCAATAAGCAGTAATTTACTTAATCACATGCAACATTGCTGATGGAATTTTAGTAGGTGGGAAATCTCCTGAAGCCTGATACTTAGTATACTTGTATTTGTTTTATAAACATCACTGGCAGGTAATTGACAAAAGTGACATGACTGACAAGAGTAGGGTGACTGACAAGAGTGACTGATGAAAGTGACTAATGATAGTGACTAGTGACTGACAAGAGTGACTGACAATAGTAGGGTGACTGACAATGATGGTGACTGACAACAGTGACTGACAAGAGTGGCTGACAAAAGTGACTGACAAAAGTGATTGATGGTAGTGACTAGTGACTGACAATAGTAGGGTGACTAATGATAGTGACTAACATGACAACTGTGACTGACAATAGTAACTGACAAGTAATGACAATGGTGACTGAAATTAGTGACTGACAATGATTTGGTATCAAGTTGGTCACCAGGCCCTCTTGTCACCCATACTGCTTGAATAAAGCCAGTTACATGGCAAAGTATATACTAGTTCTTCATCTTACAAAGAGCAACATATTTATGCAACTGTCCATAAATGTCCTCAGACAGCTCCTCACCCCTGTCAAACATATCCTGACTAGGGTTAGACAGAAATCAAAAGTACTAGGCCTTGTGCTTGATATGAAGATATTTCAACACTCCCTGGCAGATCTTCTGGGCCAGCTCCAGAGATGGGGAGGCCTGTTTCTCCTCTTCCTTGGCAGTGTATTTGTCATGATAACACACCATACCGCATAGCATGATCAATGAGTGTTTGTAGAGCTCTGAAAATATCTTAGCAGCTTTCTTTGAACAAAAACCAGGAAATACTACTACTAGTACAAGTGCTTGGCAAGAATGGCAAGGACAGGGCAAGCCTACAGAGCACGTCCAAGGTTTCATGGTGCATCTGATTCGTGACATACTTGCCTTGGAGGCATTCACAAACCTGGATAACTCTGTGAGGTGCATTGTATTGAGGCTGAAAAAGTGTCCCCCCCAACAAAAGCTTGCAACCAGGGTGTAGCATGGATTTGACCAGGCAGCATGATGCTATGAAGCAAAAGATGAGCAAATGAGAGATAAAACAAGAACCACCACATACATGATATTCCTGGGATGGAGATAGACCATCTTGGCAACAACACAGTCCACAAAGTTAGACAGGTTTTGACCTGGTTGGGCCAAATTTGTAAGAAACTTGGCCAATGCTTCACATGTAGGTGGGTTGTGGAAGGAGAAGACAGTCCAGTTCTTCTCCCCAAAAAGTGGGCCACCCCAGATGTTGGCCCCTTCTGCATCATGGTGTCCATATGTCATGACAACAGTATGGTCCAAAAGGCCCCAGGACTAGACTGTCCAAACATCACCACTGAACATCTTGTGATCAACATTGTGGATATTATGGGTCTGAGCCCAACCTAGACACAAGCCATCATCCAGCTTGCTAGCAAGGAATGAGTAACTTAGTAGGGTTGTAACAAGTAGTTACAACTTACTTGAGGGGAGAGGGCATGGAAAGCTGGGAAAGGGGAAAGTCAAGGGCAACCTGGGTAATCTTGGGGTTGTTGATGCCATCCACTGGCTTTTCGACCATCAAAATTATTTGTGGGTTTGTAAAGTCATTTTTGTGCCTCTGCATGTCCGAAGCAAATGGATAATTAGGAACATGTCAATCAAGGTAAAAAGAGAGCACATACCGTGAACTGTGATTGGGTGGCTGGAAAGCATCCTGAACTCATCTATGAGCCTCTGTAGCAAGAGCTCAAAACAATCCATGTCAAGGAAACCCTGAATTACCACTGAATTGTTCAGTGACAATGCCTTGTATACAATGGCAAGGAGCTGGGGTCTGGCCATGCTTTTGTCAAGAAACTCAATGTGCTTGCTTGATGAAAGGGACTCAGGGAGCTGGGCTAATTGCCTAACATAACCAGCCTCTTCATACAGGATGTTGTAAACAGTGTTATCCTCATCCCTGCCACCCAGATAAGGGAGACAGGTCTGCTGCCTGCTTGTCCAAGTCATGGTCTCTGCAAACCTGGATGCCTGCACCCTGAGGATGTTTGTGACAAAGTCAAGTCATTGCTGAGGGGGACCTGAAGGAAGAGAAGCCTTGACTATTGGTGGGGAAGGTGGGAAGGAGGGTTTATGAGGTGGGGAGGGCACTCTTGGAGGTGGAGAAACCTTGACTATCAGTAGGGGTGGTGGGGAAAGTTCTCTTAAAGGCAGAGCAGCCTTGACTATCAGTAGAGGTGGCAGGAACAGACTCCATCGAGTTGGTTGAATGGGGGGACAAGTTATGAAGATGGGAGTTGATATTGGTGTCGTCATTGGTGTTGTCTCTGGGTGCCTCAGTAGGAGGATCAAGGATGTGATGCACAGCAGCCTCAATGATAGCATGCACCTTCTCATTGGAGGGTGCTGCATCAGCAGAACCTGAAGGACCTGCTATTAGGCCATCAGCAGCATTTGTCTGTTCTCGCATGCCAGGCTTGGCAGCTCTAATAACATGTTAGCCATAGTCTACTTTTGATGGGCAGCAGCTCACCCATGGTGCCTTTGGGCCTTTGCATTCCTCTGTCTCTTGATCTCCCTTTCTTTAGGGCTCCTAAATGTGATTGTGAGTTGTGGCATGCTTTATTCAAAGAGAATGCACTTACATTTTTTAGTGATGTTTGCACTGTCACTCAGTGGCCAATTCTCGAGTGTGTTCACACTGCAACAGTGGGTTAGACAGACTCTTATCACATGAGAGGTTACTCCTACCTTATCAACATCTCTGATGTCTTCTGCTGGTTGTTTGGGCATCTTGTAAACCTATTTTGAAAATGTGTAGCAACACACTTTCCAATGATTGTAGTTGAAGGCTTGTGGTAGTTAAAGGTTTGTGGGTGGACCAAGATCACATGTCTGTCATGTTAACAAGAGTTACACACTTGTCAGTCACCTTGTTCATTTGTGTCGTGTGTCAGTCACCACATCAGTAATGCCATGTCAACCAACTTGTCCATCACACTAGTCAACACCTGTCATCAGCCACAATATGACAAAAGGAAAAATATCATATTACAAGCTAGGTGCTTGATTTTGTGGGTAAAGTGTGTAAAGTGACAGGCACTCCCATATTTATCATAAATTTGCCAGACTCAGATATGGTGGATTTAGCTGGGAACATTGTAAATTTATGCCCCCCAGTGCTATGCCCAGTACATGCCTTGGTATGCTCAGCAGCACAAATTAAAGTATAATATGGTACTTTTTTTTTGGCTGTGTGCTGGTGTGCACTCATCACCTCTTGTACTGCCAAATCACACCAGTCATCCCCAAACTGTCTTCACAGGACACAAGCATGCTTATGCTAAAAGATTTTTTTTTTTCATTGGGCCACACAGGTGTGCACCCACTGTTATCCCTCTCTCATCCAACACATTCCATTCAAGCCCAGACCACCCTCTGGGGTTTGTAATCATAACACCCACTCTTCCTCTCCACCCTCCTGTTGATATGGCAGGGGTGGCTATCCTCAAACAGATGTGGCAATGGATGGTTTCTTTTCCACCATAATAATTTTTTGTACACTACATTAGCCATTGAAACTCTTTGTTTGATTCAGAGGAAAAAAGCTACAATATCTGTTTGAATGCAGACTTGGGAAAGGGCTGTGTATGTGTGAGAAAGGATCAAAGCAGAGTCTGTGATGTACTAAAGAGATCAACTTGTAGGCAAAAATGTAAAACATTGCATGAGCATGTGGGCAGAGAGAGGATAAGAGGGTGATGTGGATATCATGCAATAGGGGGCCTAAAGGATGTGAGAAAGGCATGCACAGGTGCCATGTGAGCATGTGAGTAGAGGATGAGGGTAAGGGTGGGGACAAGACAGACATTATGCAATGAGGGACATGAAAAGGGCATGTGCAGGCACTATGTGATTGTGCAGAGGGATGGGGGAGAAAGGGAGATGGGGCATAATGGAAAACAGGAGGGGGTGTAGGGAGGAGAAGGGGTTAATGCTGAGAAGGAGGTAAGGAGGGGGATGGGTACCAACCTTGCACAAGGCAGCATCTTGTTGCTCACAAGTTATCACAACCCCAAGTCAACATGTTTGTGGGGAGTGGGCTTCTGAATGGTGTACCAAGGCTGCCTATGCTGCCAGCTGCTGCACTGCAGTGTCCCCTTCATGCTGCCCCTGTAGATGTGGCCATGCTTCAACACTTGGTCCTCATCCCAAGATTTGTTAAGGGGCTGGGGGGCTTGTTTCCTGTTGATTGTGACATGAGTGTTAGAGCCATGCCAGTGATGAACTCCTATGCAACTCTGGAACTTTGGAGTTATTGGATTCCTAGGAGACATTGGCCTCAGCTTATGTGCTGTGCCCTTGCTGATGTTTGTGTCCCGATATTTCGGAGTGGAGGTAGACGACGCAAAGTTAGGACAAGGAAAGTCCTATCAAAGAGAGAAGTGATCGAAGGAGGAGTTCGATAGATCAAGTTGATATTCAAGCTAAGGAATTACATAGTAGAGGAGACATGGTTTATATAGTGAAGTCTGGTCAGAGTTCATACTAGAATAAACAGAGATATCAGAGATGCTATATTGCAAGCATATGGAATGGAATGGAGAGCATATGGTGTGGCAGAGGGTGTGTAGGTTAGAATGAAGGGTTGGAGGGATGCTATGTATGAAGAATGGAAACTATACTAAGAGGAGATGAGTAAGGCAGAGCTGAGTAAGACGGAGCTTGGATAACCAGAGCTGTGTGAGCACAGGCTTGGAAGCAAGAAGGGAGCAGAGCTAATACAAAAGGGGAAAGATGTGTATGTAAGTGATAACTAAAGAAGTCCAGAGGGTGGAAGTGAAGTCCTAGGCGTAAATGCTTCAGAGTTCATGAGTGAGTGGTCCGGAGTTGGTCCAGAGGGTTGGAGTTAGGACGGGATATGACAATGAGTCACCAAGTTGGAGGGGGGCTAGTCCAATGAGATGGAAGGTTGGAGCTATGAAGCCTGGATGAATTCCCTGCATGGGGGGGCATCCTGTCAGTTACTTGTCAGTTACACCCATCTGCTCCATCATTCTCAGAAGAAAGTATCAAGGAGAAAAGATGCCACACAAGCTAAGGTTTGGCTCAGTAAAAGCATAGGGGGTAGGTTTGATCTTGCAGGCCATGGTTTGGCTCAGCAAGTGTTGGCCTATGAGGGGCCAAACAAGGGGGGATGGCCACATGAGCCACAGTCTGGCTCTGCAAGGGCATAGAATAAAAAGGTGGAAGGAAGGGTCAAGGATATGTGTATATGGTGTGGATGGGAATGGGCAAACAGACACACCAACAAGAAAACATTGGATGATGTGGATAAGAAAGAGCTATGAGCACATGTGCAGTGAGTTAGGGATAAATCAGCCTTGAAGGAGGTACTCACAGCTTGAATGCAACATATGCAAGCAGGGGTGCATATGGGGGGTTAGCACAGTTTTGAAGTGAGAAAGGAGGCAATGGTGCTCAACTTGAGCAGGAGATGCATTTACCACAGCATACAAAGGCATTAAAAAAAAAGGTGATGGATGGAGAGTAGGTACCCCATGCACTGTTGAGGCCATGTAATAGTGGCAAAGGTGCTGATGGTATGAAGCTCAACCACAACCCATAGCTGGGTAACTTGAAGCATCCATGGTGCTCATCCTGCCATGATGAAGTCAACAACCTCATGCACTGTTGAGATCATATAATGGTGGCAAAGGTGGCATCCCACCATGATGAAGCAGGAGGAAGCTCAACCACAACCCACACCTGGGTACCAATACAGGTGTTAACATCAATGAGGTGTGGCATTAGAGCCTGGAAACTGTGGCAGCTGGTGAAGAGAGTTGGAAATTGGGTGCTGTGGGAAAAACCTTGCTTGCCATGACCCTGGGCCATTCTAAATTACACATGTATGATGGTGCCAGTGCAGTCAACAAGCACCCTTGAACCTTTCAAGAGTAAATTGGGCAATTGGGCATGGTATATTACTGCAACACCACAGTACTTGCATTTTGATGACATTCAAGCATGAGAAATAGGCAGATGGTGGTAGAAGAGGGATCAATTGGAGTTGGAGCCTGAAATACATATATGCCTGCCAGTGAGCTACTACTAGTAGGATCTCTCAGGTTGTCTTCAATAGCACCCCCTGAGCTTCTTGAGGTATCAGTTGATTTGACCAGCTCCATCATATGGCACAGGATCTAACAACTTTATCATAGCAACCACAGGTTGGCCATCCCCACCCTACTTTGCAAAGCATGCCACAAGCAAAGGTTTAGCTACAAACTGTCGGTGTACAGTGAGTGCTCCATTCCATCTTACTTCATCCCATGTCAATGTTTGTATAGGGCATCTGATACTTGACCATGGATCACACGAGACATCAAAATGTTTCAAGAGTGCAGCATTGATGGAATGTTGAAGGATCTCCTAGTGGATTGTACCAACAACTTGCATCCATTGGCAGATGAAGCCTACAAGTGTGACTTATTCAAGAAATACTTGAAAAGGGTCCTTCCTATCTGCAATGGCAAATACCAGGGTCTGGTTGAGGGCATAAAGGCACAAGTAGCCAAGGAGGCACTTAGGAAATGGTATGGTTTCTTATGGTATGACTATGTGATAACCTAATCCATTTGAACAGTTCTGGAATAAAGACCAAGAAAGAATTATATCTTGTGTTCATGCAAGCAGGCAACACTGTCACAGCTCCTGTTCCTTGAGGATCTCAGAATTGAAGACATTTGGCCAGTTGAAGGTCCCAGAGTCTGCTTTCATGTTAACAATCCAATGGAGATACAACAAAAACACCAAGATCATGTTTCTCACTGCAAGCCAGATGTTGTCATTGTATCCAGCAAAGATGTCTGTGATGAGGATGGGTTGCCAGGGTGTTGGAACACATCATCTGTAGGAGGGGTTACACTCCAGTCGACATGGTATGAGACTGGTGTATTCACCTGTACAAGAGGTTACACTATATATAGGTGAATAAGGAATGTAAGTAGGAACTATGTGAGATGGCTTACCTCCAATCAACGTGGTATGAGAACTGGAGGGAGGTGGAATGAGCATAAACACATGCAATGTTCAAAAAAGGAAATGTAGTGTATGTACAAAAGTAAACCTAATGAAATGTCTTATGGACGGTCTGTTCTCCAACATAGGGGACATTTATTGCCAAAAGGATCTTCTCCTTGGCATGGCTCCAAAGCCTCCAGTGAAGCCGTTCAAGTGACATAGTATCCATACTGTTGTGAAATTCAAGAGACCCAAGAACAATATGGAACCCCATCTGGAACAATTCTATTTATAGCAATATACCCTACCTCAAGAAAAATATCTCACATTGGATGTTCTAAGAAAGTCAGACTTGGATGTACTTCCAGAAGGACCTGTATCCTTAGGCATCAATCTTGTGGTGAATGCACTCGATGATCATCAGGAGTATATAGTGATAGACTATGCCTCTCCAAGACCACTTCCTCCATGTATTCCAAGGTGTTCTGATCAAATTGTGGTCAGAGGGGAAAGGCATTGATAGACACCATGCTACAATGAGCAAATTGCTTCACTCATTCAATTATATCTTGAACAGCAGGCTCATAGAACTGCAATTGAGATGGATTTGCCCTGTCAGTCACAGAAATGATAGGGGGCTTGGGTTGAACAGTGTGTGTCTATGAGATGGATTGGCTTGCTTGTGATGGCTGTGTGACCTCACATTAACTTGTTCCTTCCTGTGGGGTGGCTGCACATGTGCATTTCCAGCAGCTGGAGTTGCAGAATGTTGTTGAAGCCTAACAGCTGTCAATTGCGAGCTGTTGGGTAGGTGGGGAGCACAATTACATTGGCGATGCATCACTACAACATCCTTGACGTTGTCATCTTGGTTCATGTCACCTACATACTGTCATGATCAATGAGACAATCAAGAAATTTCATCACATACCTTGTAGTCCATCATGTCTAACTCATCTCAAGATGTCCTCCACAATGCTGTGTTGGCTTATATTGCCTATGAAGTATCCTTCAGCAGAAACCTCAAGAATGCTTGTCACATACCTTGTAGCCTTTCATGTCTAACCTCCTCCATATTGTTGCCATTGTTCATATCACCTAGATAGTATTGATCAGCAGGGACCTTAGGAATTATACCTTGTAGCCCTTTATGTACCTGCCTTGGGGCCTCCTTCATATTGTCACCATTGTTCATATTACCTACACAGTAGCAATTAGCAAGAACCTCGAGAACTCTCGTCCCACACCTTGTACACCATGTCTCACCCACCTTGAGATGTCCTCCAGACTATTGCAGTTGTTCATATCACCTATGCAGCATCAATTAGTATGAATCTCAAAAATTCTCATCCCATACCTTGTAAGCCTTGGTCTCTAACCTGCCTTGAAGTGCCCTCAACACTGGTATGATGGTTCATGTCACCTGTACAGTAATGGTCAGCAAGAACATACTCTAGAGCACTCATGCCATACCTTGCAGCCCTGCATGTCTAAGCTGGGTTAAGCCTACCAAGACTGAGCAATGTAAGCTGATTGTTACTATTGAAGAAACCATGTGCCTCAGGGGTAGGAAGAGGGTTCCAAGTCATCCACAGACATGGATTTATGAGTAACTGGAGCATCATGAGCAATGGGTCATAATGAAAACAAGAACATACTTCTAGAGTCTTCCTGGTGGTTCTCTTGAAGCACTGCCAGGGAAACCTGTTTATCTTCACTTGGCGCTGTGGTGCATCAGATGGTTCATCAAATAGTGTAGCTGCAGAGTTGAAAGGATTTGAGGTCAGAAAGCTGCTTTCTATTGAAAGGGTAGGTATGAGTATTGATCAAGCATTGAGAAATGGATGTGCATGGAGAGCATGGGTGGATCCTCCCTTAAAAAAAGCACTCTGATACTGATTTGGTGGCTTGGTGGGTTGAACCTGAGACAAAGTATGACAAATATGTGTGGAATCTTCTGCAAATCCCTGGCAGTGTAGGAGTTGGTCACTCTCTATGGTTGAAAACCCTTCTTTCACAGCTTTCTGGGTTGTTGTTTCACCTCAATCTGTGTCAATCTGTTCAATCTGTTTATATCTATTCTGTTTCCATTCTGTCTGTCCATGTCCAGGTTGTCTGGACTCACTTCCATTGTACATGTCACTTCGGACATCATGTGCTGGGGCTCTAGGCCTGCACTGCTGTCACTGCTATACCAATAGAGGCAGCCCTCTTTATTTTCCTTTGTGTCTGACAGGGATGATAGGGTCCCTGGAAGTTTCCATGTAGTATTTCCAATAACTACATTCTACTTAAGAGCTTTGTCTAGCTATGAATAGATCATCTTCTTGCAGTCTGAAGATCACCTACCCATATGCAGGATCATCTCCGAGTCGTCTCTCCCCTTCTTTTCCTTTGTCTTTATTTGGTCTAGTAGTACAAGTATATCATAGTATGACCATTCACAATATGGTTTTGTCTCTAGTTTCAGAGTTGTGGTGCAGTATATGCTTTGCTGCATGTGCTCAGGATTTCCATGGAAGTATTGTCATGGATTGCTTGGGAACATAGGAAGCAGATTAAATGTGCTCCCCCTTTCTGGACTATGTGTTCCATGTTCTCTTCGGAGTCTGTAGAGGATTTGGGTCTGGGGGAATCAGGCATTGCTCCAGGAATATTTTGATTACTTTTGTCAGAATGTGATGTCTTGCATTGGGACTGACTAGTGACTTGTTTCCAGTGATTCAAGTTTTGTATGTCCTTAAGTTGACTTAGGGGGTGTTGACGGTCCCCATAGACATTGTCAGGACAGGTCAGAGGATGTCAGATGCACTCAGAACACCTGGGTAAGGGAGGTAGAGTGACTGGTTGTCTCCTAGATCACTGGCACAGAGGTGTTGACGGAGGTGGTTGTTCCTTGTTAGAGTCGTCTGAGGATGAAGAGACATATCCATCAGAGTGTTTTGGAGCTTCAGGGGTTGCTACCCTGGGAGATGGGTTGGGTGCCCAATTCTGGGTGTTTCCTGAATGTTGTTTGTCTGGTTCATCCTTTGAGTGGGAGGGAATACACGGAATTGGAGCTACTTCACTGTCCAGAATTGTTACCTTGGACATGTGATCATGCAGAACTATAGGAGTCCACTGATTTATTTTATTACAACAAGGGAAAAGCATCTTGTCGAAGAGGGCATGTGCGGATATAAATACTGAGTTCATGTCATGCATAAAGAGGTAGTTGCAATTGTTTCCTGGTGCAACTCCAAGGTATGTCATCATCTCAGACTTGAGTCATTGGTTCAGAGTCCAGTTATAGACATGTGTTGCATGTCACATAGACTCTGCCTTGTCCATTAAGGTGCGCATGAGTCTTTCAGCATGTCCATTTTGTTGCGGAGTGTGCAGAGTGCTCTGAATGCCTTCATTCTGGAGTAGCTTATCAAAAGCATTGGATTTGTATTCTCCCCCTGCATCAGACATCCAGCCTTTAACTTTGTCTTTGTACTGGTTTGCAGCATATGATAGGAAGTGTTTGGTAGCCTGTAATGCAGCATTTTTCATTCACATGTTAACTGTCCAGGCATGAGACATGTAGTCATCATAGAACACAATCATGTAGTGGTATTTCCTGTAGAATTCCATGGGGGAGGCCCACTGTTTGTTCTCTGGAAAGAAGTGGTTTGGCATTTTACCAAGAGCACATCCACAACAAGGAGTCTTGGACTGCATCGGACTTATATCTGGAAATTTTTGTGTATGTTTTCTTGCTTTGGACAACACTTCCAGAGAAGGATGTCCGAAATGTTTGTGTAATGTATTCATATCAATTGTAGTGATGAAAGCATCAGCTGATGAGATGCATGATGCCTGGATAACAAACATTGCATCATTTTGGTGCCAGGGCATGAATGAGGCAATTGGGGTATTTCCGTCCCAGAAAGTAAGATTTCAAGAATGTCCAGTCAGAGACCAGGACAGGTTGTAGCAGTGAAGGGATGTAAGGGATCCTGAAGGACAAGTCCAACTAGGTCCTTAATAAAAGAAATGATCTAAGGGAACGATAGGTTCATCCCTAAAGAGACTCTTGATGAGTTGGTGAAGGAGGAGACCTAAAGACAGAAGAGTCTAGAGCATCCTAGGGAGGTCCGGACCTCAGGAAACCAGGAGTGATGGACAGAAAAGGACTTGGAAGGCTTCAAGGATGAGAAGAGGTGAATGATGATAGATGGATGACAGCTGTCTGGTGCATAGAGAGTGACAACTGGTACGACCATTGTGGTCAGAACAGATGCGGATGCGACGGACGATAGTGGCGGACGTGATAATATGGCAGACGACAATGAGGACTCACACATCGAAAACCATAAGGAACTAGCCAAGATGTCCAAAGTCATAGAATAAGGATGATCTTCGTGCCCAAAATTTGGACACCAGGAGTTGCATAGCGTCTGTCTTGCGCTTTGAGTAAAAAAGCAACCTTGCCAGCTAGTTCGACAAATGAATCCTTCATATTGTCTTCACTGTATCTCTTCTTCAGCTTTCCCATCGTGTAAATGTCTGTTTTCATGTCGAATTTCTCTTTAAGTCCGTTGCATTTCATGATCACTCCCTCCTCGCAGAGTAGGAGGTCCAGCTTTCGAGTGGCACCACTCAAGCCACTTATGGGGTTGTTTTCCGCCTTCCCAGTCCACCATCTAGCGCAATGTGAGTGAAACTGCAAATAACAAAGCTCCTCTTGTGTACCTCGTGCTCATGTGAGAGTTTGGGATGTGCTGAATGATTCCGTTGAAAAATTGTGTGATTTTTTCTTCCCGGCTGTTGACATCTGAGAATGAGAGATCTGGGAAATATGCCCATTGGCAATTTTCCTGCTGCCATATCAATTTCATGACATGGATAATGGAATAGATGCTTTGGGTCTTGGCGCCTGAGGGATTGCTTGACGAGAAGAACAGCTTGCTGTCTGGGAAATTTTTCTCCAGAAAGTCCTTTGTCTGCTGCTCATTGAGTGTGCAATGCACGGGAGTGGTGTCTTCTTCGATCTTAGGATCCATGGAGCCACAATAAACTTCCTCCCTGCGGCGTAATAGAGGGGGGGGTGGCCAGCTGTAAGTGGTCAGTTCCACGTTCATCATTGAGTGAGCTTGACGAACCGTGCAAAGCATTAGTGGCATATCATGCTAATTATAGTAATGGTCAGAAATTGGACAACAGGAGCCCGCGTCAATGATAGTTACCCATTGAAGTATGTGCAAGGGTAATTGTGTGAAGAAGCATTCAGAAGTGGTCGGCCTCCTGTTTCTCTGAGATGACTTCACAAATAAGGATTGGTAGCACACATTGTGAGCTGATAACCTCACTTCTTGGTGTGAGTGTTTGAAAAGCATTCAGAGAGTTTGCAGCTTGCATGAAGAGTGGAAAGTTCCATGACTGATTCCTAGAGGAGGATTAATATAAATGATGAAGAAAAGTGAAGCGGCCACCTACTGTTTGTAGGAACAAACACTGGAAGTGTTGGAAAGGAAGGGGGGCTGCAAAAATTGATAGTGAGGTTACTGACCTTCAGAGAAGAAGAATCATGAGTTGCAACCCTCAACACATCAGGATCAAAACCTTGGAGAACATTACAGAAAGCTGCAACTTTGTGTAAGCAGACCAATGTGCAGGAGTTGCTTTTGAAGTATAAAACCTTGTTGTGCACCACATAAACCAGAACTGTTTGTAGGTTAATGCACTCCCCTGTTAGGTTATTGCCTTCACACATCTCTACACAGTACTGCTAGTGTCAGATGCTGTCAGAAGGCTTGTGACAGATTTCAAATTCAAATCTTTACCAATGCTGCTCCATTTGGTGAGTATTCTCTATTAACAGCTATGATCAATGACATTGAATATTCAAGTTGAGCCATAAATAATCCTCCTTGTTAGGTCTTCCATATATGCCCAACATGAAAGATGCCTGTAATGGGTATTTCATTCCTGCTGGCATGGCCGTCATCAGTGATGATTTAGCTGGTAAGCATGCTATTGCACTGCTGATCACTAATTGCTATCTATCACTGTGGTTTGGCGGCCACCTGTGGCAACTGTGATATGCTGATGACCTCATAAAAACAGTGCAGGTTCAAATCAGGTTCTCTCACTTCCTTTGTATCATTCATTCATTCCAATCCTTTCACAGCCATTGTGCAGAGCAAAGAATATGAAAGGTAGTAAAACTTTCTATTGACCTGCTCATCCATTGACATTGCCATTTGCTTAGAAGTTCACTTCTATGTCCTTTTTGGCAACTCACTGGCACATGTCTCATGCAAGCCTGACAGAAACCTCACTGAATTGTTTACAAGACTTCAACATGATCCCACCACATCAGGATTTGTTCCTGCAAACACCACACTCGGCAATTACAACTTCTACAGGCTGATAACCCCAGTGCTGTTTGTCCAGCCCAAGTTGCAAGATAGGAAATATTTCTACAAGCCAAGCAGAAATGTAAAGAGGTGGGAATTAGGTCATATGTTGAACCCACAGCAACCACAGTTGGTACCTTGGCATGGGAATTCCTTGAAGACCATGCTTATTTGGTTCTTGAGCCTCATGATTGGTTCTGCAAGTTCATGTTCACCATTTAGAACCCTTGGGCTTGATTGATGCAACCAAAGAGTTGAGACAAAATCACCCCAGCCTGTTCAACTGTCCACAAGTGAAAATAGAGAGGTTAGGGAGCTGGAGTACAGTGGATGTGAGTGAAAATCAGAAAGGTGGTGTTCTCACAAACAACATCACTAAATTGCTGCCTGAATTTGGGGAGATTGCAGATGTTCTAGCAAAGTGCCATCCCTTTGGACTATTTAGACAACTGATATTGGAAATGACAAGAATTTTTAACTGGCATAGCAGTGGCACTTGGGGTTGTTTGAATGTGTCTTCTCACCAGTTGAGTCTGATGACAATACTATTTCAACTATGATGACCCTATTGAACAGCAGAGATGCTTCCAATGTTGGAGTACCATCTAGCTGCTGGACACTCACTTTCTGCTCCTTGGAAGAGGCTCTCAGCACTCTCAATTGGCTCACCTCTCTCTATGCCCTTGATCACCATGCACAATGTGTTCTTCTTTGCCAGTTGATAGAGCTCCAGCAAAAATTCAGGGATGATCTCTGTCAGTAGGCATGCCCCCTTTGTGCGAGCAGTCAAGTGGCACACTATAGGAGTGAGAGATGGAAAGATATTTGTTCACTCCAAAAAAGGAAATTAGATTTGATTATCCTCCTCACTGGCCAACCAGCTCAATGTGTCCCAGAGAACTTTGGGTATCTCTATATGATTCATTGGCATTGCATCATTCAAGGTTAGTTTTTTACTGGTAGATTTTTCACTATCCTGATTCCTTGCACACTGTGAATCCTATTCATTTATTGCATGTTGGCCATATACTTCTTGATGGTGTTGCTTTTTATTTGCTTCAACTGCTACTAATGAACTCTTGACAAAAACTAGTTATTATTGCCTTGTTCTCAATGTTGGCTATCAACCTGAGAGCAACCACACCTCCCTGGATTTGTCATTAACAGGTGCTTTGGGCAATGAAAAAACATTCTCATAAAACAGATGCGCATCATACAAACACTGCCAAGATCATCACAAAACAGTACAAATAGATGGAAGCAATGAACATTCTGTCCTCTCTGCTTTTCCAACCACTGGACCACCCGGAGCATTGAAGTTTTGGGAAAGAGAATGTACTGGATCTAAGGCACTATGGTATGCTATTATATTTACAGAAAACATACTGATCACATCTGACACCACTCCTACCACACTGTCCATTGACAAATAACAATTCCAAGTGGGATAAGAAAGAGGTGCAAAAATGGACATAATAGAAGTGTCCTATGGATTGGAAAGTGTCTGTAGGATCTGAAAGGGGTAGACACTGCTTTTCCAGACACCATGGAGTAGTAATCCAGGCTAATCCAGAGGCCATATCACATCTCAGCAAAACTTGAATGGCCAAGTCTTTGGAAAAGGAGACACTGATCTGCATTTGGGATAAGTCTATATATGCCAGACCACACAGAACACCCTCTAACACTTCTGTCATTTCACAACTGGAGGACAACAAAGATGACAAATCTTGTGAGCATTGATGTGGATCTTGCCTCACTGAGGGCCCACTCATGGTGATGTCTACTAGATGGCATCTGATGCCATGCATGATAATGGATCACTGGTATGTCTTTGAGCATGGTTGGAGTCATTGGACCATTTGTAGATTGTGACAAGCTACAGGCTTTTCAAGTTTGCTGCTTTACAGGCCAACACCATGCTGAGTGGAGATGGAGAAGTATATTCACTCATTGAGTTGAAAATGAGAGTAGGCTAATAATAATATTCCAATGCACACAACAATTTATCCCACCCCTTTGGCACAAGCAGGGACTCCTTACAGGTTTTTGGGAAGATGTTCTTGTGCCACTTAATGGAAGACTGAAGGAGTTATTGAGCATAGTGCAAAATATGCTTATGCATCCTGTCAGGTATCCTGTGGATCCATTGTTGGGCCTGTGTCATCATTGGACAGGATCACACTTACCTTATTGCAGACCTGCTGGGTCAAATACATCAGGGCTGCTTTGTGGAAATTCAGATTCTTTTGTGTTGAGGAATGGCATTTCCGAGAGTTTTGTTGATGAGTGTGTCCATGTGTCCTTGCCAATGATGTTGTTGCAAGTATAAAGGGGGTATCATAGTAGCCTAAATGCGATAGTGCTTGAAGCAGGACTGACAACTTGACTGTCAGGGCCAGTGTCTGGGACTCCACATCCCAACTGGAAGAAGCTGATGTAGTGATGAAGAACCTTGAAAGTTGGCTGCTGGAATACTGGTTGCTGAGCAACTCAGACAGCATGGTGCAACTCAAAGGTAAGATTTGTGAGGGTTGTTGTTCATGCTGTGGCCTAACAACAGCCCTCTCCAAAGCTTTCTAATGTAATTCACCACTTCCAACACAAGCTGGAAAGAGCAGACTTGTAGAGCTTAGCTATTTAATGGTATGTATGATTGTGTCCAAACTCTCTCTTTTTAGTACTATGTGTGATTTATTGTTTTTTTACATGTACTTTGTATAATGCTCACTCTGCTTTCCTCATCCTGATGTACTACCACTGGCATATTTGTGCTGATTGCTTAACAGACATAGTCCCTATGCAGGATAGCCACAGTCTGGCCAGCAACACCAACCTTGAACACAATGTCTCACTCGAATCATGTGCACAAGAAAACTCAATAAATAACTAAATGTTTGTAAAAAGACACTGCTAAATGAATAGTACCCAAGTAGGCTATGGGGCTAGGAGTGATGGCTCAGACCACAGACTCCTTTGGCATTTTGGGATCTTGCTGGCTTGAAGAGGATGGGATGATTATGTGAAGATGGTGGTGCCATGTTTGATGATTTGCTGAATGTTATGTGAGTGGTGGCCCAAGAATGTGGGTTCCTTGCATTGAATGTTAGTAATTTGTAATGCTAACATACCAATGCACTGATAATGGTGTGGTAAACCTCAAGCCACACTTTCCCCTTCCTTGCTTCCAGAGATCAGCCAACGCTGCTTTGATGACATTGTTCTCATGAGAAATGACAGCCTTGGAAGTCCCTTTGACGATTTAATCCATTGCCTGAGTATTCTGGATTGGTTGTTTGGGGGAAAATTATGAAGGTTTGCCAATGCAATCAATGCCCACCAAGCACAACATCCAGTTCTTTTGGAAAGAATCTGAACCAACCTGTGAAGTGGGTTAGGTTCAGCATGACATGTCATCTGGCTAATGAGCTCTTGACTCAAATAGCCAATGAACTCGACCTTGGCAACATAGTGCCATTTTCCCTTGCAAAAAGAGACTTCTTTTCGATCTGTTGCAATGGCCTTCACAGGCTAACACTGAAACTCAAAGGCCCAAAACCTAAGTGCAAGGTCCGTGTCACATTCAATCAAGCGTGACATCTACTTTGTTCTTTCCATTCACATGTCTCCCATAACCTTTGTTCTGAAGATTGTGCTTAGTCTCAGAGGCCTCTTCTAGTTCAACAACCTGCATTGTTCATCCATTCGACACATTCTCCATCAATATATCTGAGTTCAGTAATCAGAAATATCTGGAAGCACATACCAAGCTTCCATCAATCTTATACCAACTATCACTTGCCACCCAACAACTCCCATTTCTGAAAATGGTTGTACTCTCAATCGACCACACATGCAGTGTGGATATGCTCAGATGGGAGCCTGAACTCAAGTCAATTGTCACTGTGCAGAATGATTTAGTCTCCTTCTCAACTACTGTGGAGAGATCTGCACACCTGCTTCCCTTGGATATGAAGCACTACTTGGCATCTCTAGGAAATATCATGGGTAAATTACCTCAGCTAAAGGTTTTGGATGTCATTTTTGCAAATGAAATGTGGTTGGAAGGGAATCTGGATGACAAAGAACAAGGGATCAAGGATCTGGATGCTATTTGTGATGAGAACCACATCAACGTTACCTATTCATCCAGCTTGGCTTATAGGTGTTGGAATTGCAGCTGAAAACAGACATTGATATATAGAATTACAAATCCATTTCTCATCATGTAGGTGTATGCAAATCTGATTTGCAGCTCAATTATGACAGTACATACCTTTAAAGAACATTTGATTGAAATGTCATTTCATGCTTCAAAAAATGTTGATATAAGCAAACATGCTGATAAGTTGGCAGCAAGCTCACAACAACTAAAGACAAAATCCAGTCAATTGTACTGGTACTTTACATTCCTGACTGCTTGCAATAACCCAAAAGCTTACACCATTTGTTACGATTTCATCCTTTTTCATTGTTCTCATTGGCTAACATATCGTATGATTCTCTTCCTCTTCTCCATTGGTTTACCATATGACTCCACTTTTCTTACTCGTATAGCCTCGACTGCGCATACCTATGCACGCAACAGTGCACATCCATACTAGGTAGTTCATAGCTCGGTCTGTGTGCAGCCCACTCTAGTATTTAAACCCATGTAAAGTACCTAGGACGACAGTCTTATCCACTTGTTCAATTCTCGCCTTAGGCCTGAGTGCAAATTAAGGATACCGCTCAACTCTACCTTTCTTACTCGCTTTAAGCTTGACAATAGCTTTCAAAGCCTTGAACACTGGTTATTCGATTGTCTTGCCCTCGAGCGTTACAACTCAAGTCTAGGTCGTTACACCATTCTTCTTCGCTGACCCTCAAATGACATACTCAATGGCAGCCAGGGCCCCCAGCCATAAGATAGGCCATAATCTTGCCAACACATTCTCCATCACATGGAATATTTACTTACAAAAACTATCATGATATGGAAGAGGCCACAGGAGGCCTGTGGCCAGCAGTATGGAACATAGGCATTCCATTGCCAAATACCACACTGACAGATTGGGTTATTTAGGCGGCACATGTTTCAAGTTGTATCATAATGTGCTCATTGTCACCAATTAATAGTCACCATGGTTATCAATCAGAGTCACAAAATTCTACGGCACTTGAGTGCCTACAGACTGTAGATTATGTTTGCAGATGGTATTGTGGCCTAAGAAGATTGACAAATTCTGTTAGTCATGCCAACCTGCCAAGCCACTAACTAAGGGATCCAATCAATTACCCTGAGGTCTGTTACAGTGTCAGCCTACTCATTCCAAACAACCATGGGGGTTAATTGCTATGTTCCCACCAAGCATAGAGCACAACTACCTTTGAATGGTCCTATGCTGCCTTATATCTATGGTACACCTGGTACCTGTTAACATGACACCTATACATCAGGACTAGCGAAGGAGGTTGTTCAACTCCATGGACTTCCTGAGACCACTGTCTTTGATTGTGACACATAGTTCATGTCAGTTTTTTAGTCCAAACTACACTGGATGGTAGGAGCAAAACTCCTTTGTATATTGACAGTGTTTCATCCACAGACCAACAGTGCTTCCAAATGGTCCATTCAGAATGTAGTCCAACTGCATACACTGGTCCAGCCCTCATGATGGTGGGTGGACTCGGAGATGCCACACTGATGGCTGCTGTCATTAGCAATTCTATTGCTGGAGTACAGGTATGTATGCACCAACTACATAGTGTATTGTTGTTAGTCATCCTGCACCCCCATTCAATGGTTTCAGGTTAAACCGATAGTACCCTGATTGATGTGCCGCATGCAGGGTTGTCAACCAAGGTGTTCAGCAAGATGAGGACACCAAGATTCTGCAGATTCTAGGTCTGCTTTTTGTCAACAGCAAACCCCTTATGCCCACTCCCTGCATTCCACTCACTGCTCCGCTGGTGTCAGCCTTTCCGCTGGTGCACCCTCCCCACTGGGTCCCAGTGCACTTGTCCCCACCAGCAACAAAGCTGCCTCCACATCTGCACATGTCCCGGACATATCCACTCATATCTGGAACCCATGTTTCCGGTCTCTCCCTCATTCTCATCTCTCTGTCTAGTCAAGGGTCTATGTATCTCATCTTTGGCCTAAGTGAAGCTCAGGTTCGGAGGTATGTAGGAGTGGAAACTAGTACTAAAGTGGAACAAGAATGAGTAAGGAGAAATGGAGATGAACATAAGTAAAACAGATATACAAGTCCGGAAGTGAAAGGATAGCCTATATAACATGAAATGGTCTGGAGTTTGTGTTGTTGAGTCTGGAGTTGAGTTTGGAGCATTGGAGTTGGACTTGTCAAGATTATGGGATATGACAACATCTTGTAATGCTTGAACCAGCTCATGCTTGGTGTTGAACATATATACAGTGGCTGGGTGCACTGTGGGCTTGAATACTAGATGAATGCATGATGCATTCAGTAGGAATAATTTTGAGTGCTTGGTAGTTGTGAGTAGCAGTAAGTGAATGTTCCATTGGGGGCACCCATTGAATGAGCTCTGGGACCCCTGTGATGCTCTTCACCTGTAGGGTGTAATGCAGATTGAATAGATTGATGTTCACATCAAGCTGTTTGTTGACTGTACTGCTGACTGGTAGTAGATTGCCAACATTGGGACTTCCACAAATGGGTGATTAAGCATAGTAAGCTGGTGGACTTGTGTGGGAAGAGGGGTGAGCCAGCTCATCTCTCATGGTGAGTTTCTGGAGCTTGGATACAGGTGGGATTTTGGTAAGCTGATGTGGCAGAAAGAGATTGGGGGAAAAGAATATGACACAAGAGTACAGTCAATGGATGTGGCATGCAAAGACATGCTCCACCATGTTCTTTTTGTGCCTCCATCTGCGTCAGAGTCAACAAGGCCTTGGATCTGAGGCTCAGGTCAATAGTGTTGGAAGTAGGAACTGAAGATTCCAGTATTTTTCATTGATGTTGTAAATGGTAATTGGAGTGTTGAGTGGTGAATAGTATGAAGGATTGAAAGATTGTGGACAGCACATGCCCAACTTCAACTGGTTCATTAGACTTGGGCTGGCACTCGTGGGTTACTAGGCAATTGAGTTCTGCTGTCAACAGTTTATCCATTGAGGCAACATCATGAAAGGTAGTGGTGAGAGGATATGTACAAAGATAATATAATGTAACATGAGTCTATGACAAAGGACAAAGCTATTCTAGGACCTTGTCTACCTGGTACAATAACCTGACATGAAAAGCAGGGTGTACCTGTTTTGTCTCAAATGTCATTTAGCCAGAATTCTGAAGAATGTTCCATGCTATTATATATTGGCTGTAAGGTGATTGTCTACTGTAGCACCAAACCAAGGCATGAGATTGACCAGCACTTAGACTAAGTTGAGAAGGGGAAATAATGTTGCTTAGATGTGTTTCATTGGATCTTTTGGCCTGCTTGAGTAAATAAAGATAGCTTGTTGCATCATGGCCATTTGATTTGTTGATGTTACGGATAAGATCAAAGCATTGAACATAGACAGGGAATTGATCCTTCCAATGTGGAGTTGTACCATTGTGGCAGACTGGACACATTGTAGAATGATATATCATGAAGACTGCTCTTTGGCCAGGAAGATGTCCTATCAACATCGACTAAAGCCATGTCATAATGGCCTTCGGACCACTGGTTGTAGGGAGTGACACAGTTGACAGTTTAAGCTGGCAGAACATCACAATATCAGTATCTTGCAATTGAACCTTGTATCAAATTTGAACCTTGTCAAAAGGAAGTTCTGTGTGTGGCCCAGATCTTCATGATCCTCCAATCATGAATATGTGGGCAGGTCCAGAATTTGCCTCTTGACCTAACACATCAGTGAGAGCAGGGCGGAGGTTGGGAGACTGAAATGCTGATGAAGGTGCAGAGGGGAAGGGGACCAGATTACTACCTGGAAGACCAACAATGTCAAGTCAATGGGCTACATCAAGCTTTGTGTCTCCCTAGCCATCCATCAGTCTATCTCAGTCTATCTTACCACTGGGCCACCAGAGACATGTGGAGAACACTCTGTAGAAGTGTACTCAGTACTGATGAGAGTCAGTGACTAGTATTATACCTGTAGAAGTGTACTACAGGATGTGAGTATGAAGTAGGAACAAGTATGAACTCTCACCTCAGTACTAATGAGAGTCAGTGACTGAGGTGTGAAGACGTGTCATGATGAAGTTAATCAATCTATGCAATTATCTAATATGGTAAAAGCCAAGTCTGTTTGTAATACTACAATACACTCTGCAAAAAGTATACCACTCCTGGCATGGCCAGTACCTACAGAGTTTAAACAACTGCTGGATGCTTTCATTCCTGGCAACTCCAACCCAGCCTTCACTTTTTCTAAAATCATTGGCCTTTTTGCACTGATCTCTGTGCTTTCAACCATCCACTATTGGATAAAGTTGAAGCCATGATGCTCCTAATGAAATTACTCAAGGAGATGGACTTTATCTCCCACAGTTTCAATCAGTCCACAGGTGTTAAGCTCTCCAACACCTCTACACCCCAGCTGGTCCCTATGTACTCATTGTAGCAAATATTGGACTCAATCCTTGGCAACAGACTCAATTCCACAAATGTGATGGAACTCAGTCTTATTGAAACTTGAGAATAGAAGTCTTGTTGTCCCATAGCAGCAGCACAGGATTATCAGTGGGAAATACTCACTGATAGAACATAAAGAGGCAAAGAAGTACTAGGTAAGACAATCTGACTTGTAGGGGTGCAGGAGTTACTTAAGATTCTGGGAATAATAAGTCCTAGTCTTATATACTACAGGTATTGTTTGTACTTATTATTTACTATTACCTAGTGCAGTATTCATGGAATGTTATGGAATGTCACAGAATTATCTGATATCATCATGTCATCCTATGGGAGAAAAGTCTAGACCTGCTTAGTCATCATGGATTTCAACAAGTCTGGGCATAAAGAGATATCTGCTGTGAAGTAGAAGGAGCAGAATTCTCAGTTTTCCACTCAACAAAAATGTAGAAAAGGACAAGGAGAACTCTATGTTCAAATGCAAGAAGAAGCACAACAAACATGCCACCAACTGGAAGAAGAAGGAAGCACACTTAGCTTCACTCACTAATGCTTCCATTGTGAATCCATGCAAACTCATACATACTATCCGAATGGACCACCTACCTTTCCACAAACTCAGCCATGTTCAACCTTGCTCACTCCATGGAAGCCTACCAGTCATATTAGCAAACTAGCCATTGCAAAATGGTAGGCACTCCAGAAAGGTACCACCTCTCCCAATGGCCCCAGTGCTGGCCAGTTTGCTGATTGGCATGGAAACAATCCAGACTCTCAGGTTCCTCTTTCCAAGCCTAACTGCTCTCCTTAACATGGAGGATATTGTTATGCAATCTGACAACACTGCACTGCTGGAACCAAGTGTGTGCAGCATCATCATGCAGTGGACTGCAGATGTGTGACAGAACATCCTCACATCACAGAAATCAAGGATTCTGTGTGGTCAAGCAATAAATAACAAGGAGTATGAGTATGATCTGCAAATATGCCACTTTGTCATATCCTGTCCTAACTCTGACCCTCCGGACCAACTCTGGACCACTCACTCATGAACTCCAAAGCATTTACTAGGACTTCACTTCCACCCTCCAGACTTCTTTAGTTATCACTTACGTACACATCTTTCCCCTTTTGTATTAGCTCTGCTCCCTTCTTGCTTCTGAGCCTGTGTTCACACAGCTCCAGTTATCCAAGCTCCATCTTACTCAGCTCTGCCTTACTCATCTCCTCTTAGTATAGTTTCCATTCTTCATACATAGCATTCCTCTGACCCTTCATTCTAACCTACACACCCTCCACCACACCATATACTCTCCATTCCGTTCCATATGCTCACAGTATAGCATCTCTGATATCTTCATTTATTACAGTACAAACTCTGACTTTCCTTGTCCTAACTATGCATCATCTACCTCTGCTCCAAAATATCAGGACATGAATGTCAGCAAAGGCACTGCACATAAGCTGAGGCCAATGTCCACTAGGAATCCGACAACTCCAGAGTTCCGGAGTTGCATAGGAGTTCATCTCCAGCACGGCTCTAACATTGTCCCTCATCTTGCTGTATCCCCTCTCTTCTAGCCCTCTCCTTCAATCACCTCCACTCTATCCATTGCAGCATGAATGACCCTGCTCTGGAAGTCCATCCTGATTTCACTGCCCCTGCTTTTGCTCTCCATCAGACAAGCGCTCATCAACAATGATGTCCTTGATGAAGAGCAGGCCATCCAATGTCTCATTGAAGCATGGAAGTTAGACCATGAGCAATGGTTGCAAGCCTGGTGAGAACAGCAGGAGCAGGGAGGAGACCAAGGAGCCCATGATCCACCCCAACAGATTGATGAGCTGCCTCCACAGCAGGACCCAGTAGCAGCTCCCTAGAAGGACGCTAACAAGAAGCTCATAGACTTCAATGAAGACCAGGCCCCACCCAACTTCATCACCCCACATCCCTACCAGTACACCATCCAGAAGATCCAAGCTTTTGACTATGTCAAACTCTAGTACTTCACAGTGGAAGGATGCCATGATGCCTCCTATATATCCTTCTCCCAAGCAGACGACACACTCGGCATCATCTTCCTTAATGACACCCTCACTATGCATTCCATAGCCTCAGCAAAAGCCTTATGCCATGCATGTGTTGACCACAACCTATCTTTTGGCAAATTCCTTTTCGCTAAGAACATCTACCTAGAGTTAATCGCCACCAATGGCTGGCCTGACAAGCATGTCACTGCTCTCATCAAATTCTTCTTCCTGATTGAAAATCATGAGTTTTGTTGATCCAACGACTATGGCAACCTTATTGTCCTCCAGTATGCTTCATGGATCCATTGCCACTGGCACAACCAGCTCAACTTGGGCCACCTTCACCAACATAAAACCATTCAACATTGCCATCATCAATGAAACCATGATGGATCAGATTGCCATTGAGATCAGTGCTGCCAGGCAAGTCGCAGCCACATGCAAGGTCAGCCCTTCCTGTCCCCCTCTCCTCACACTGATAATTCTAATCCATCCTCCACTTTCTCTTCCACCTCTTTGCACACCCTGCCTGCCTTCTGCCTTCTGCCTTCTGCCACAGCCTATCTCCCACCTCCCTGCTGTCTGCTGTCTGCTGCCTGCTGTCTGCCATTCCCCCCTGCTGTCTGCCATCCCCCCCTGCTGTCTGCCTCCACCCTCCACCCTCTGACCGCCTACTGATACACATACCATCCCCTTCTCCTTAGCTCAAGGCCTCCACCACTCCCTTTCTCCCCTCTTCCCTCTCTTGTGGCTCCAGAGCACATTGTTTCCAGGCATATTGTACCAACCTTTCACTCCCAAGACCTCACTCCTCATGTTCTGCATCCCCCCATGGTGGTTGTTCCTGCACCTCAGCCACCAAGCAATCCACACAACTCCCCACCTCCCCCACTCACGTAGCAAGCCACATCCCTGATGACCTTGACAGGTTGGCCTGGCCTGTCTGCCTTGGCCACCACCAACATCGCATCTACTAGTGCAACAAGTGGAAACTTGGCCTACAGCTCCTGCAGCTTGGATGGCTGCCTGTCAGATCCCAACAGAAAAATCCTCTGCAGCAACTGGCAGAAGCCCAATGGTTGCTCCATCCCCCACCACTCAGCCTCCCATGCATGCTCCAGCTGTGGTGATGCTGTGCATGGTGCTGATGCCATAAAGCTCAGAAGCATGCAGGTGCTAACTTCCTATAGACCCAACACATGGCATCATGGGCTAACTGCAGCCAACCTCGTAATCCGATACCTCTGCTTTGGCTTTTCCACCAACCTTCCCCTGCTATCCCGAACCTTCTTCTCCCCTAATAACCCTTCCATTTCCCAGTACCATGACCTATTCTGTGACATTGTCCATAAAGAATTTTCTAAAGGTAGATACATTGGACCCATAACCTGTGATGATTTAAAAATGACTCTAGGCCCCTTTCAAACTTCCTCCCTTTCCCTAATCCCCAAACCAGGCAAACCAGGTAAATACCACCTCATACAAAACCTCTCATTTCCACATTCCACACTCCCTGTATCCTCCACATCAGCCTGTTTTGGTTTTGGCCCCTCAGGCGGCCTCTATGGTAAGATTGGCAATGCAGGTGCCAACATCCTCCACTGGATTGATGACCACCTGTTCATACTGATACCCTGAACTTTCCTACCTGCCTACAACACCCATCGAGCCAATGTTGCTAAGCGCATAGCTCAATCCCCCACTCCCACGCCCATCAGGGGTGGCCAAACATGGTATGCCAGAGCTATCCTCCCTGATGACCAAATAGAGGAATTTGACAATGATCACACCTTCCCTCTCAAAGCTTTCCCTGTCAACCATCCAGCCCCAGCACTGATCACCCCTTTTGTTACAACCTCAACAATATTGATCACATAACAAACAATCTGGGCATCCCTTGGGAACCCTCAAAGAACAAACCTTTCTTGGACTCCCCCACCTTCATCAGTTTCACCTGGCATCTCACTAACTGCACTTTCTGCCTCGCTGAACCCAAACATGTCAAATACATCAATGCCATCTCTGAGTGGAACACACGTCACATGCATATCCTAAGCAATGTATTGAAGCTCCTCAGCAAACTCACACACACCACAGTACTTTCCCTGATGGCTGTCCCTACCTTACCTCCCTCAAGGCAATGATACTGATCTTTAGTGACTCCCCTTTCCTCTCATGCACACCCCTGAAAGGCACCACAGAAGACCTCACCTGGTGGCTCACCTGTCTTATCCAACCCTCACTTAACTCCCACATTCCTCACCCAAATCCCATCCTCACCCTTGATGCCTTCTCCAATGCCAGCTCCTTCACTGGCATCAGCATACTCCTCAATGGCCACTGGCGAGCATGGACCCTCTGTCCCAATTGGTGAAATGGTGGTTGTGATATTGGTTGGGCAGAGGCTGTCAGTTTTGAGCTCCTCATCCATGTGATCATACCCCTCAACCTCCCAACCCCTCACCTCAAAGTATTTGGAGACAATCAGGGAGTCATTGACACCTGGCATAAAGGCCACAGCCACAACTGCCCTACCAACGATGTCTTCAAGCACCTCCTTCCCCTCTTGGCCAAACATGATTGCTCAATTTGCCTATGATACATCCCCAGCACAGAGAACCCTGCTGACCCCCTCTCCCGTGGCATCTATCCCCCTGCACATCTCCTCCTTCCACCTATTACTCTCCCACCAGAACTCTCCCTCCTCCTCATGGACCCCACTGCACCTGATTGTTAAAGCCCAGGTCCTGGCCCCTCACCCCAGCGGACCCCACCCTCTCCGCATCATGTCCACCCTCTCTAGTAAGCATACCCCACCCCCTCCTCACCCCTCTTCATCCTCTCACCAGCACCCACCACCTCTTCTCCCTCCAAATCCCCCTTCCCCTCCTCCACGCCAAGTTGACCCCACTGCCTCACCAAAGACCGCCTCATTTGCTGGTGCCCACACACTGTCCACCAAGCTGTAGACCCCCTTACCCAAGACAACATCATCAAAATCTATGCAGTCATCAGCCACACCTGGAAGAAATCATCCAAAGAGGTGTTCGGCTCTGGTTTAACTTGTCTTCCACACCTTCTGTGACATTCGACAGATCCCTGATGAGCTTCAGGCTCCTGCTTGCAAAGACATCATCTTTGCCTTTGCTGCCTCCCTTGCCAGCACCTACACTCCTTTTACCATCTCCAACTACTTATCTGGCATGCACAACTGGCACATCCTCCATGGCCTCACTTGGGAATTCAGCGACACAAAGGCCGCGACAATCATCAAGGGTGCCAAAGCTCTTGCCCCCTCCTCCAAATGTCCCCCTTGTGAACCTTACACCATCAACACCATCACCCATATTTGAACCCACCTCATCCTATCCCTTCCCCTGCATGCTGCAGTTTTTGCCTGTCTCACAACCCTCTTCTTTGGCACTGCACAGACCAGGGAATCACCATCCCCAAACTCTGTGTTTGACCCTGCCATTCATGTCACCCATGCCAATCTGTCCACCACAACCGACCACAACAGTTTCAAAGTCCACAACTTCCATCTCCTGTGCACCAAGACCAAGAACAACAGTGACAATGTCTTTTGGGCCAAACAAGAAGGCCCCACAGGCCCCCTCACAGCCCTCCTCAACCACTTCTCCATCAACAACCCTCCCACCAACACCCACCTTTTCACCTACTGGACAAAATCTGGCCTCTGTCTGCTTAGCTGCTCCATCTTCCTCAAATCCCTCAGCTCAACAATGTCATGCGCTGGCATCCCCCAACTCAAAGGCCATGGCATATGCATAGGATCCCCCTCGAATACCTCCTATGCAACATCCCATTTGAAGCAGTCAAGGCCAAGGGGAGATGGAATAGCAACGCCTTCCTGGTCTACCTACGGAATCATGCTCAAATCCTTACATGCAATCCAACCTTGCCATTCTGGACACTCTCTGAAACTTTGCAGCACCCACTTTAAACACACTTTGACCTTCTCCTTCACTCCAACCAGTATGTCCTGTCTGTCTCCTACCTGCTGGGCACCTCACTGTAGTGTCATTGCACACTTCCTACCTGTTCAGGAACACAGCTCACCATCCGGCAGGTTCTCAACTCCCATCCTGGGCCAGTCAGTGCTATACACTGCCCCCACACACACTCTCATCTACATCATAGTCATCCTCATTACCATGATCATGTATGTATCTACCAGTAATACACATGCTCACTCATTCCACCACCCATCTCGAGCACAGCGCCATCCAAAGAGTGATCAATGCTAATGGGCACAAGATGCATTCAAAATCATCTGACAAACAGTTTATAGTCTGGAGCATACTCCAGACTGCCATAACAACACCAATTTGAAATAAGTATGACAGGACCATATGGAGTGTAAGTACCTTGTGCCTCACATATCAAAAATCATAAGGAACTAACCAGGATGTCCAAAGTCATAGAATAAAGGGATCACAAACCTCTAATGATGTTTTGGTGCAATGTGGACTATTGTGGACAAAGGATAGGATGTTCTGAACAATTCCTGTAGGGGTGGACAAGTGGACAACAACAGATAGTGGACAGATGTGATGCAGGTGGATAGGATCATTAAGGACATGAGTGATGATGATAGGGAAGTTGTGTAGAGGTCCTACAACCATAAGGAATGATAGTTCCTTACATCCAAAGGAGACTTTGTTTCTAACTGTCCCCAGTCAATGTCATGTGATCTGTTATGTGACCATGTGTTTGTGTTTGTTGATTGGTTCCACAGAAACAATGTGGAGTTTGAATCACAAGAGTATATAGGGTGGACCTTTATTTGCTTCTTTCACATCCTTCCTCTACATCCACTAATCACAACATATCCAACTGACTTAACAAGCTCTTCACAGTTGTCAAAACTGACCCCAATGCTAACAAGAGGAAGGCTGCAAGCATTGTGCTCAAGCAGGCCATTGGACACATCAAGGTGCATCATAAGGTGATGCTGAGGGGCTAGAGGAGGACCAGGTCCTCTGGATGAAGGAGTGGCAGTGGCAGCTGGTGTGTGGTTCTTGGATCATGTGCACTCATATGCTAATGCACAGATAGGGGGTGTTGATGGACTTGGTCTTGGCATGCATTGAGCTCAGTGTAGCAGTTGAGCTCAATGAGGAAACCAAGGTGCTGGTCACCAATTGTGAGGAGGAGAAGTGTGTGGAGTGGACCATGCTCATCAAGGTTTGGAATGAGAAGGTGGACAAGGAGGCAGCTGCAACTGTGAAGCACATGGAAGAGAAGCACTCACAGACACTGGCAGAACCACCAGCAAGTATGGCAGCATTGGTGACCCTGTCAAACTCCCTAAAGAGGATGATGGAGGTAGTGGTGGAGCCATGCAAGGTAAGTGAACAGATCAATCCCAGATACAAATGGACTAACTATTCCCAGTGTGCAAAGGCCTTGGAGGGCATGCCACCAACCCTGAAAGGTAGACAGGACAAGGGCAACAAGGAGGAGATCATTGGCAGCATGGTACAAGAAAGGGATGCATGACCGCTCCCCTGAATCATCCTTGGAGAACTGATCACCCCCATGACAAGGACTGGGTGATATGCCAGCCCAATGACAAGGACTGGGCCCCCAGGTGTGAGTGGTGCAAGGTGTGGGACCTGTCATGCTTTAGCATTCAAGAGAGCATGTGTCAGACATGTTTCAAGGCATGTGCAAAGTGCATGCTAGCCAAGGGTAAGGGAAAGGCCCTATCCCACTGGTAAGTCATGGCTGCTAGCTGTGACATCCTCTAATGATACCTGTAGCTCAACCTTGTGCTGGTCTGTCCTGACCAAGGAAGACACCAGAGGAGGAGGGGGAGGAGGATGAGAGCTAGGAGGAGGAGGAGGCTCTGGTGTTGCAAAAGGGAAAGAAAAGGGCAGCACAAGAGCAAGGCTTGATGACAGTCTGGAAAAGTGTGTCTCAAACACTTTGGGTCATCTTGAGCCTCCAATCTCAGGGGATGGTGCTGTGACTGCACCAAAAGGAGATGGAAATGGAGGTGGAGGTGTGGAACAATGAGTTGAACAAGGCTGAGTGCCACCTTTACCACCTCCAAGGGTCTCTGTAGTAGGTAGTAACTTGTTCTTTGTGTACCAATAGCATGGTTATGTCTGAGTCCAGAGTGGAGTGAATCCATATGAGTCAGTCTGTCGAAGTCCATGCCAGTCTGATCATACAACAAAAGTCTAGGAATGGAAACATATGTATCAGTAAGGTTATAATGAGTGGAATAGAATGGAAATGGTTTGTGAGAGTCCTGCTCATCTTGTCTTCAAGTTTGTTGATTGTCTTACAAGTCTATTCCAGCAGTAGATATCCCAAAGAGCAAGGCACTAGACTAGCTGGACCTATAGAGAAAGGAAAGCAGATAAGATATGCAGTGTGCTTTGCATGTTTGAAGAATCATCACATCTATATAGGAGGATTAGGGACACAGATTAAGGCATCAGAGATGTGAGTTGTGATAGCACAGAGAAAGGTATGATACTATGTTTTTGTTTTGTTATGGTTTGACTTTTTCTATTATGTTTTATGAGTGTTATTTGGGTCAGAATGAGTCACCAGATGAATACTGGAGTGAGATGAAGATCACCAGACAAAGCCCAGGGTAAAACACATACATAGTGAGACTGGGTATATTTGGAATGAAGGACACTAGTCTGAATGAACTAGGTCCAGATCTTCATCATCTGGGTTTTCAATTTCTTCCCCTACCAACTTGTCAAGTTGTTGTTATCCAGTCCAGTGAGGGCTGTGACAAGGATAGAGGTGCAAAGCCTTGGATAATATGCAAGCAGGCGGAACACTGCATAACATAGTTTGGAAACTGCACCATCCAACTCTACTAGGACAGATGATCCTCCAGTGGTCCAGCAAAGGACTACCATCTGACCAAGGTATTTTGGTTTCATTTTCTGGTTTAGTTCCTTTTCAATCCTAGAGTTCCAGACAAGGACCAGATTTCTGGGTTTGAAATCATAGTCCTTAATCTGGTTCTTGTACATGGTCTTGAACTGCTTGATCAACTGGAATCTCAACTTTAAGATCTGTTTTTGGGTCAAGGATAGATCCTTCTAATGCTCTTGGAGCTGTTGGGCTTGCCAAGCAATCAGTCCAGTCAAGGAGAATAGATCAGAATCTGGAAGTGGAACAAGGAAAGTAGCTTTGGATAAGTCAAAAGGGAAAAGCAGCTTGACATCATGGGCCATGTAATATGGTGATAGTCTGATTATAGTTACCCTTTCAGCCCAAAAAAACAGAGTGAGCTGTGTAAGGCCAGTGAGATTCCTCCCCAAGGGTGTTTTCATAATGGCCTCCTGGACATCAAAGTGCCATCCTTTGACAAAACCATTAGCCTGGAAGTTGTAGGGAGATGCAGATATATTGGATGTGATATTTCACTGTGAGGAAGTCAAGGGCCAGCATGAATGCCAGTCCATTGTCAGTAACAATCTCAGATAAGGCACCCCAATGACAAAGGATGTCCTTGAAAATGAACATAGTGAGGGCATGTGCAGTTTTGGACCTCAACATGCACCACTCTGGATAAGTGGACAAAGTACACTGTGCTTGGACAATGAAGCAATAACCTCCAGTGCAAGGCATCAGCATCATATTCAAATGTGCCTTGTGGAAAAGACCACCAACAAGCAGAACAATAGGCGGGGTATAAAGCTTTTGCATTTGCCAGACAAACCATTTTATATCCTGAGCCAATGTCAGCCACTAGAAGCACAAGAGTAAATGGGTCTGGACAGTATAGATACCTTTGTGCCCAAGGTCATCATAAACCTCCTTAATCAGTCTGTACCTGTTAGAGTCATGCTGGAGATGAACTCCAGAGTTGTCAGATTCCTAGGGGACGTTGGCCTCAGCTTATATGCTGTGCCCTTGCTGACATTTGTGTCCTGATATTTTGGAGCAGAGGTAGATAATGTGGAGTCAGGACAAGGAAAGTCCTATTGAAGAGAGGAGTGATCGAAGGAGGAGTTCGATAGATCAAGTTGATATTCAAGCTAAGGAATTACATAGTAGAGGAGACATGGTTTATATAGTAAAGTCCAGTTGGAGTTCATCCTGGAATAAATGGAGATATCAGAGATGCTATACTGCAAGCATATGGAATGGAATAGAGAGCATATGATGTGGTGCAAAGTGAGTAGATGAGAGTAGAGATGGAGTGGTACCCTTAATTCACACTCAAGCCTAGAGCGAGAGGTAAACAAATGGATAAGACTGGTGTTACTTGTAATGTACATGGATTTAAATACTGGAAGGAAGGATGTACAGACCAAGCTATGAACTGCCTAGTAAAGATGAGCGATGCTGCGTGTGCAGCTATGCACAGCAAATGCTGTGAAGACAGATACGGTAATGTGGAAGTGGAGTCATACACAATCCAATGAAAAAGAAGAAGAAGATCATATGATAAGTAGGCCAATAGGATGAAAGGAAAAGGAGAAATCATAACAGAAGTTCAGGAGTGTGAAAAGAACTTAAATTGACTGGATATAAGACCCAGTCTTATATAATGTCTACCTATTGTTTGTATGTATTGTACCAATGGTAGAATATGGAAATCTTCTAGAACATGATAGAAGATTAGGTAATAGGACTATACTTAGGTCCCATCCAAAGTGGCTTGGTTAGTTAGTCAAACTTCAGCAAACATAAACACTGACCTTTGAGAACATCAATGTATCTGAGCAGTTATGTGAGCAGTCACATGCACACAAACCAGTAAGTTGAACCAGTCACATGATGCTTTCCACACACTGACCTTCACCTCATGTGTGCCACCAAATCCACACACATCACTTGCTTCACCACTCACTCTGCCCCTCATACCAAGTGGTGTGCTGTGATGACTCAGAGCTCAACAAGCTCCTTCTCAGGCTCCTTTTGATCTCTCTGATCTCACTTCACCCAGGCCACAGTCCTACAACTTCAAGCTGAAGTTGAAGTTGTGCTGCCAATGCAAGATCAATGGTCAAAACATACCAAGTGGGAAGATCTGGAAGTCCGGGAGCTTGTGGATTTCCTTGGATTGCATAAAGCATTATCAGGCAACAGTAACTTCAAGATGGCAACTTTTGGACAAGTGGCCAAGCACATCAATCAAAAGTTCTGTTTGCAATCACAACCTTTGGTTGTGAAATCTTGTGAGACTAAGTGGAACAAGGTATGCTCTGATCTCATTTCATGTTCAGCTGCTGACAGCTCTAGTACAGCTCAAGGCTGATTTTTTCACTGTGAAAGCAATCAAGTCTGTATCCAACTTCCATTACTTGGATAAAGCAGGCATTGGAGTCACAGATGAGATATTGCCAGTGTGGGCTTTACAAAGGTATGCATGCTATCTTTGACCTGTTCATTACTTACAGATCATTAGTCCCATCCTGCTGCCAAAGGCTTCGCTTGCAAAGGATTCCCCTACTACCACAATATTGAAAAGATCCTTCCATCTGGTATCGCAATGAGAAGGCACCATATACATATATCGTTCCAGTGATGTTCAACCCTCCAAATCGATGCCTGGCCCCTCACACCAACAACCTCCAAGTTGGGCCTGCAGATCATGCCTGACTTCAGTGTCCCCTACACTGGCATGTCCAGCCTAGCCCACCACCCCACAGCTGTGCTGCCTGCTCCAATCCCAACCACTATGTGTGCCCCCCCTGCTTCAATGTACATGCAGGCCCCCCTTGGTTTGATGGATGAGCATGTTCCCCCCAGTTTGATGCATGGGCATGTCCCTCCTGTATCGATGTACGAGCATGTCCCCAGGCCCCCACTTCAATGCACATACTCTATGACAACTTATAGGATATCATTCAGGGCTTGGACATGGTGCCTAAGCTATGGTAGGCTCCTTGCATCTGATGACACTATCATGCAGCATATGAATCAACCCATGTTGCATTGCTACAATTGGGTGGACAACTTGGTGACTTTGGGTGAGTTACTTAGTACAGAGCAACCCAAGCAAGAGTCTTGAAAGATCCCCTCACTGGACCATGCACAACTTATGCAGACAGGAACACTGGATTTGCCCACTCAGAGCAGCTTTGCTGGAGGATTGGATGATTTGGAGCCCCAAGATCCACACCAAATGATTGTAGAAATGTTTCCTGGAGCGGCTTCAATTGATGCACACCAAGAGGACTCTTTCCTTCGCCACTTTGACCATGATCAATTTTCCAAGGAGTGATGTTCTAACATCTACTACTATCCATTCACATCTTGCTCAGACTGGGACTTCAGGCTTGGGCTGATGCACTCTGGCCTGAGTATGGCCATAATTGATAATTTTCTGTCTCTTGAACTGGTGACTATTTTAATTGAATAACACAAGTTACTTTGTGTGCAACATGGGGTTAATCTATCTTTCTCAGATCAAGATCCTTCCCCTTTTATTCTGGACTGCACTCCAATTGTGCGGTCTTACAAAGCTTCTCCCAAGTGGCCCCAAATGGAAATGCCATCTGCTCTCAATGAAAGTGCCTATGAAAGTACCAGTCAGGTTGTTCTATCATGACCCTGTCAAGTGTTTGGAGGTGTTATTCAATCATCCCCTTCTCCATGATAAAATTGACTTCACTCCTTGCTGAGTCTATTGAATGGCTGGATGCCTTGTTCATGTGTACACTGAGTGGATGACTGGGAATGCAGCATGGGATATGCAGGTGAGCAGTCCATCTTTCAGACATGTACTGTATTGAACATGTTCACAAAGCAAACTACCTGCTGGGGCCACTCTTCTCAGCATCATTCTCTTTCTGACAAGACAAATGTTTCTACACTTGTTAGAAATTGATGTGCTCACCCACTTCTACTTGGACTTGTGAACATTCAGATGTTGACCCATCTCAAATTGTCATCCAATGCTTTCCTTCTCACAGCTCTTCTCCCAATACCAAAGTTTATCCATAAATCCCAGTGCATCTGCACTCTTCTCTCTGATCAGCTATTCCATAAATGCCTGGATCTCATTCTGCAGCCACTGAAGGATGCAGCTCATGTTGTTAAACAATCCCCTGGGCAACCATCAATTCTGCTTCACACCATTTGCCTCATACATTGTTGACACACCAGAAGCATGTCTGCTTGGAGGGGTAGCATGCAAAACATCCAATGGTTTCTACAGCCATACAAATCATTCCCTTTGCTGACCTTGATGTATCAGTGTCAAGTCTGGGTCCTCTGGAGGTAAGTCCAATGAGGTCCAAAGCTATCTGAGGGGTTCCAGGGTTCTTTAGTATAAGATGGACTGGAGGTCCAATGGAGGTAAATGGAGGTGGGTTACTTAGTGGGACTTGGTGCAGGACTTGTGTGTTGCACCCTTGCCATACTTCATGTCCCAGATTTCAGAGGGACAAAGGTTCCAGGTAAAGAAGATGATATGACAAGTAGGAAGACAGAGGAGGACAGAGGAGATCAAGAGGAGATCAGAGGAGGGTCAGAGTGGAGGAAACTTAGTTGATATTCGTACTGAGGAACTACATAGAGGATACATGGTTTATATAGTAAAGTCCAGTTGGAGTTCATACCAGAATATACGGAGATATCAGAGATGCTATACTGCGAACATATGGAACGGAATGGAGAGCATATGATGTGGTGAAGGATGTGTAAGTTAGAGTGAAGGGTTGGAGGGATGCTATGTAAGAAGAATGGAAACTATACTATAAGGAGTGTAACAAGAGATGAGTACTAACAGGGATGGTGTCCAAGGTGGTGTCTGAGGTGGTGTGAATGAAGTCTGATGCGGAGGCGACAAGGCTGGGGTAAGATCTTAGTGGGATGATGATGGCATCCCGGAGGTATGGTGGAGTAGGCCAGAGATGGGATTAGAGGGGGACGTTAGGGGTTAGAAGCAGATATGACAGTGCCCCCCCTGTTAGGCTGAGCCCACAAGGCTGTAAATGTAGACTTGCCTTCATGGAGCATGCATCACATGATAAGAATATGATCAGAGTGTGAAAAAAGGAGTTCGTTGATTGCCCACTGGAAAACCAAGCAGACCTTGAAATCCTTATAAATGTAGGCTGTTTACCTGGAATGCCTCTTCAACCCAAGTCTCAACATGTCACCCTCACAAGAAAGCAACTACTCTGAATCTGAAGTTGAAGTCGATGACGAGGTTGCTTGTCTCACTGTGCAGCTCAAGGCTGCCAAGTGTGAAAAGGCGGAACGAGCCCAAAGAGCTATGGAGGAGTGGCAATGGCACAAGCGAGCGGAGAAGGAGCAGTGCCAGTGTGAAGAGAAGGAAATGTCGAATAGATAAGTAGGATACCTAGTACATACACTCTTATTAGACTAGAAGTAGTATAAAGGATATCCAGACATAGTCTGTGACTGTCTGGAGTTGGTCCACATCGGACCCCACAATGCACTGCACCAGACCTGGTACATCTGTACCGGATACAGTCCAGACCTTATGTAATAAGGCATGCAGATACTGCAAGGTTTTTGCATACCCACTGTTCACTGGCCTGGAACCAGTTATACCCTTTCAGACCCTCTTGGACCTTCAGGTTCAGGTGCTTCCAGATCTTTTGCAGCACTTCCTGGCTCATCTAAAGATTGGGCCACCATGGTGGAAGAAGAAGAGAATGGAATGGACATTGCTGGTCCTTCCAATAAAAGCCATAAAAAGCCAAGTTCTCAGATACCCTCAAAATCTGATGAACACATTCCACAGTCATTGACTTCCTTGAGTAGAAAGAAAAACTCAAAGAAGAAACCCAAGAAGGAATCAGAATCCTTCTATGAAGTCCACCAGAGAAGAGCAGATGGCATGTGGAAACACTCCACCATCTCTTTTACACATGCTCCCAATGGTTTTTGTTATGATTTCCTTCATTCTCTCTCATCCTATTGGCTCACTCATCATATGATTTCCTCCTCTTTTTCTATTGGACATTAGTATGACTCCACTTCAACTTTATTGTATCAGTCTTCACAGCATTAACTGCACATAACTGCGTATGCAGCATCACTCGTCTTCATAAAGTAGTTCATAGCCTGGTCTGTGCAAGATATCCTACAGTATTTAAACCCATGTACACTACCATATCCTGCAGTCTTATCCATTTGTTCTTCTCTCATCTTAGACTTGAGGATACTGCTCTACTCCCATTCTCATCCACTCGCTTTAGGCTTGACAATTAGCCTTAAAAGCTTCGAACATTGGTTGCCATTGTTGTTGTCTTGCCCTCAAGCATCATGACTTAAATCTAGGTTGTTATACTTGGATAAGACTACCTACTTGAATGCAAGATGTTGCCTCAGAAGATTCACACTCTACTTGCGAAGAAACGACATTTGCCCCCTTGAAACAATACATCAGAAGAGTTGCCTAGAATCAGGTTGGAAGATACTTGATAGTAAGCAATGATGTCAAACCCCTTCAACATGGACAATCTCTGAGATGCTTTGATCGATGCCATGAAAGAGAACACTAGGAAAGAAGAAGAAACCGTAAAGAAGATTGCTGATCCTGGAAAATGGGACGGGGACAAGAAGAAGTTCCATCTCTGGTGGACAAAGATACATTTATGGGTCTCAGCACAGACTTGGAAGTCAGACAAGATACAGGCCACAGCAGTTTTGCTTTGTCTTGAAGGAAAAGCTGAACCCTTCGCCCAACTAACGGTGGAGAAATACCTCAACAAGGAATTATTAATAAGGAACAAGGCAGGAGACCGACAGGGAGATGCAACATGGCCAACATGGGCTAAATTCCAGAAGGAACTTACAGGATTCTTCCAAATCACGACTCTAGAATACCAGTTGTACCAGGAGTTGAAGGCCCTCCAACAGGGGTCTATGCTCACAGTGGACTTCCTCCAAATGTTCAATATCCTCAAAAGAGAAGCAAAGGTCTCAGATGGAGAGGCCGCACATCTTCTTCGAGTCACTGTAAGGTTTTCCACTTATCAGCAGGTCGCCCTCCATTGCAAAATCGACGAAGACAATTACGATGAATTATATAAGATGTACAACAACTATGGAAAACATTGGAAAGGATTCATAAGGAATGAGGAGTGGCTAGGGCAGCTCAGGCCCCAAAGCCCTATTGAGGACAGTACCGTCCTTCCCAGGGCCAGAACCAGCCATGGTTCACACCAACAGGGACACAGCCTGGTCACAGAGCTCCAATGGAGATTGGAATGCAGTATGCCGGTGATACCCATACTTGCTACAACTGTGGAGAAGTAGGACATATCGCCCTGAACTGCAAGAAGCCGAAGAAAGCAAACACGAGGTCCTTGGATCTCGGACAAGGGAAGGTAGAAGCAGCCGAAGGAGCTGGGTATGCTTCGCATAACTCTGCCTATGTAACAAATGAAGCAGAGGCCTACTGGCAAGATATGATCGCAGTAGAGACTAAACAACAAGAGGCTTTAAAAGCCCAAGGATCGTGAATGATGAAGGTGTTCATGATCTAGAAAACTATACTGACGATGATTTTCCTGTATGCATGATAGACTCTATTTTTGGGGTATCTTTCAGTGAAAGCACAGCATCCAAAGACATGCTTAATTCCCCCATGACTAATTGCTTTACAGAAATATCGTCTCAGTCTTCAAATCCTTCAACCCCACAACAATTCATGGTAAAAACAAGAATACAATTCAGAACACCCAGCGGATGGAACTCAGCAAAAATCAGTGCTCTACTCGATTCTGGCGCATCAAACTCATTTATCGATCTAAAATTTTGCAAACGTAATAGTCTCATCCTCCAGGAATTAGCTAATCCAATGATAGTCACAAACACTGACAGTTCTGAAGGAGCTATCAGCAGCATCACTCATCAAGTAACAATTCTATTAGACATTCAATGACATTCTGAATATGCAGATTTCTATGTAACTATCCTAGGAACACACTCACTCTTCATAGGATACAATTGGCTTGAATGCCACAATCTAGAAATTGATTGGAACAAAAAAGAACTAACATTCTCTAGGTGTACTGCAAAGTTCATCAACAAGATCGACTTCCATCCTCTATGTTCCAATGAGCAATCAAGGAAGGACTTAAAGAAAAAGTACCCATCCAATATCATGATTATCTTGACATCTTTTCACAGAATGAATCAGAATGTATGCCGATCCAAAAACCATGGGATCATGCTATTGATCTCAAACCAGACTTCGAACCAAGGAAAGGTCGCATCATTCCTCTCTCAAACACCGACATGGAAGAAGTTAGAACATTCATCAAGAAAGAACTCAAAAAGGGATATATCTGACCTTCCAAATCACCTCAAACGTCACCTGTATTTTTTATCCCAAAGAAAGATGGTAAAAGACAAATGGTCATTGATTACTAATATCTCAATGATGGGACTGTCAAAAATGCTCATCCCTTACCACTAATCCCTCAATTGATAGACCAACTCAAAGGTGCAGATCTCTTCACCACCATGGGGATCTCCGATGGGGATACAACAACATTCACATCAAAGAAGGAGACGAGTGGAAAGGAGCATTCATCACTCCTCTCGGTTCCTATGAACCATTGGTAATGTACTTCGGAATGACAAACTCACCATCTACCTTCCAACAGATGATGAATGACGTCTTCAATGACATGTACATGGTCATGATCATCTTTATGGACAACTGCAACATCTTCACCAAAGGAAGACCAACAGAAGAACATAGAAAGATCGTCAAAGAAGTCCTTGAAAGATTACATGATAATGATCTCTATGTCAAACCTGAGAAATGTCACTTTGAGCAAAAGAAGGTCAATTTCCTAGGAATGGTTGTTTCAGAAAAAGGTGTCGAAATGCAAAAATCCAAAGTAGCTGGTTTTCTCAACTGGCCAACCCCAACCTGACTTAAACAAGTACAAGGATTCCTTGGTCTTTGCAACTACTATTGACGTTTCATTGCCAATTTCACTGACATTGCTAGGCCTCTAAATAATTTAACAAAAAAAGATGCACCCTTTGTATGGAGACCAAAACAAGAAAAAGTGTTCAATGATCTCAAAGAATGCTTTACCAAGGCACCCCTTCTCGCATACCCAGATCAAGAAAAAAAAATGCGAGTAGAAACTGACACTAGCGACATTGCCACCGGAGGAGTATTGTCAGTAAGGGGAGAAGATGGTTTGTGGAGACCAACTGCATTTATCTCTCACTCTTTTGATAGCGCAGAACAAAATTATCCAATCTATGACAAAGAGCTCTTGGCAGTCATTCAAGCTCTCAAAGAATGGTGCCATTACCTTATAGGAAGAGCTTCTTTTGAGATTTGGATGGACCACAAAAATCTCAAATATTGGCAAAAACCACAAACACTTTCACTCTGACAAGCCCAATGGCATGCACTACTTCAAGAGTTCAATTATATGATGTGCTACAAACCAGGAACAACTAATGGAAGAGCAGACACTCTATCAAGAAAACCAGATCATGGTGATGCGGTCATTAACCACAATACTAATATCACTATCTTTCCAGAAATCCTTGAAACCAATAATATTTCCTTATTCTCCTCCTTTTATGAAGAACTAACCAGTGAATCACAGAAGATCTTAGGGGACATAGAAGGATTTACCTTCAATGATAAGGAAAAAATATTCAAAAATGATTCCGGAAAAGTTTTCGTCCCCCCTTCCCTATGAACAAAGCTATTAGGCCCACTAACCCTATGCCACGATTCCCCTATCGCTGGTCATCCCAGCCAGGCAAGAACAATTCATCTCCTTTCACAATACTTCACTTGGCCCAGCATCACAAAAGATGTGAAACTTTACGTAGATTCTTGCCAGAGTGCGCCCTCATGAAGGGTAAGCAAAAGGCACCTGCAGGAAAACTCATTCCCCTCCCTATTCCCAAGCATCCATGGGAAGATATTTCTGTCAATTTCATTACCAGACTTCCTCTTTCATCTACATTTGATTCCATTTGTGTTATCATGGACAGATTCTCAAAAGAAGTGGTCTTTGTACCCTGCGTCAAAACCATATCTTCAAAAGACTTGGCTCGAATCTTCAAAGACAATGTTTGGTATACTCATGGACTTCCTCTTACTATAGTTTCGGATCATGGACCTTAGTTTGTTTCAGATTTTACTTCCAAACTTTGCAGGCTACTAGGGATCGAGCAATGGCTTTTTATGGCATACCACCCTCAAACCAACAGGCAGACCGAAAGAATCGTTCGAGATCTCAAACAATACCTCCATACTTACATGGCAAAGAAGTAGGAAACATGGGCAGAATGGATCAAATTAGCCCAATTCCAGCACAATAATGCCCTCACTTCTGCCACCGGTACCATTCCCTTCGCCATTACCTGAAATTACCATCCCTGTTTAGGTTTCGAAGGAAATGCCAAGTCAGCAGCTGGAGAGTTTGGAAAAGAAGCTGGGAAAGCTCACACGGAGATTAAAGAAGCTCTTGAAGGAACTCAAAACAGGATGAAACATTCCACAGAACAGAAGCAAAGCAAAGCTCTGGATTACGCTATCAGAGATCAGGTATGGCTATCCACAGAACATCTCAAACTCCCCTATACCACACGGAAATTAACCCAAAAATGGATCGGACTGTATACCATCGCTAAAGTCCTCCCTAATGCTGTCATACAACGACTTCCTAAATCCATTCACATCCATCCCACAGTCAATGTTTCCTGTATTAAACCTTATTGGGAAGTTCTAGATGCATAGCCGACCTTACACCCTGACCAAATCATAATCACAGAAGAAGGACATAAGGAGTATGAAGTAGAATCAATTATGGCATCAAGAATGAAAGGGCAACAACTCTAGTATCTCGTGCACTGGGGACGAAATGGATCATACATTGGAACCATTAGCTAATTTGGCTAATGTGGAAAAAGCAATTGCCGAATTTCACAAAAAGAACCCAAGATCCCCTTGAAAAATCCATGGAATCTCCACAGCTGACTTCACCGCGCTTTTCCACAATTATTCTATAAATACCGAAACACACTTCAGTGCCATGTGTCTGGACTTTGAAGGAGATATATAATCCTCATTACACCCTCAACTTCCCCAGCATCTTCTCCCATCAATCATGTCTCTTGAAGTCCTCTTCATCTGCATGACCATCACCTTCATTTCCACTCTAGCTTACGTCCTTGCTCATGCCATCATCATCCGCGCCTCTAATCTGGTCACCAAGGCTGCCTGGATGCAAACCCCCATCCTCATCCCCCTGTCTTTGGAACCATGGCATGTATTTATGTTCTCAACAGTCATGACAACTGAATGGATGGCCATTGGAGTCAAACAACCATGGGGTAAGTTAGTCAAACGTCCCCCCCCCTGACTGGGAAAACGACCAGTGGGACATGACTAACGATCAACCGGCAAACAGGCTGAATCAGGGTCAATGGGGCAATTGGTAAGCTGAGTCATCTTAAAATGGTGATCCATACCCGGAAACAGATTGGACAAGCTTATCAGGGTCTCGTTGGGACGACTTGATCTAAGAGGGAGGTAGTGTTAAAATTTCCTTCATTCTCTCTCATCCTATTGGCTTGCTCATCATATGATTTCCTCCTCTTTTTCCATTGGACATTAGTATGACTCCACTTCGACTTTACTATATCAGTCTTCACAGCATTAACTGCACATAACTGTGTATGCAGCATCGCTTGTCTTCATAAGGTAGTTCATAGCCTGGTCTGTGCAAGATATCCTACAGTATTTAAACCCATGTACACTATCATATCCTGCAGTCTTATCCATTTGTTCTTCTCTCATCTTAGACTTGAGGATACTGCTCTACTCCTATTCTCATCCACTCGCTTTAGGCTTGACAATTAGCCTTAAAAGCTTTGAACATTGGTTGCCATTGTTGTTGTCTTGCCCTTGAGCATCACGACTAAAATCTAGGTCGTTACAGTTTTGTACCAGAATATGATGATTGGAATGATAATTATGCAGATGACCTCTACAACGACTTGGAGGACTTCTGCTCTGCTTATATAGTTGGAACTGAGACAACTCAAGAAGAGTTTTATAGACACCACTGGCTTGTTGACAGTGGATGTACTGTATAGATCACATCAGTTCATACTTAGAAAATTTCTCTGATCTTGGAGATCAAAGAAGATTTGTGAAGATTGCCAATGGTAAATCCATTGAGATGATTGGACCTGGTACCATCATTTTACAACAACCTTTTGGTGATCAAAAGCTAATACCTATGTATTGTGCTTACTTGCTGTTAGTATTCTCCTAAAATGGCTCACTGCTTGCTCTCTACCAATAAGCTCACCAAACAAGGTTATAAAATAACCATAGACAAACAGACCAAGATATGGGACAAGCAAGGAAGGTTTGGTAATCCAGGTGTCTGCCTCATCGCCATCCAATATTCTTCACTGGTTTCAGTCCACACTGATCACTCCAGAAACATTGAATATAAACTCCTTGCAGGAAACAGATTCATATGATCTATGGCACCAACACTTTGGATGCTGTTCCTCCAATGCTCTTTGATACATCCAAACAAACAAATGTCTCCAGACTTCCGAAACAGATATCCAGACTTCCTACCAAGCCTTCAGATCTCCCTCCTTGTAAGGGCTATGCCCTTGGAAAGATGCATGAATGCTCTTTTCCAGCTTCTACCTGACATTCCTCCCAAGTCTTGGAGCTTGTCCACTTGGACCTTATGGAACTACCATGCAAGTCTTGCTCCAGAACTTGCTATGTCCTCACTTTCATTGATGACTGCTCTGCTTTTGCTCTCCTTGCCTTTATCCATACCAAAGCTAAGGTTTTTACACACTTTAAAGGCCTCATTGACTGGCTTCAAAACCACTCTGGCCTTATCCTCGCATCTCTATGTTCAGACTGAGGAGGAGAATATATGTTACATGAGTTTCAATCATTCCTCACATCTCATGGCATACAACATCAAAGAGCTGTATCCCATACTCTACAACAAAATGGTCATGCAGAACAGTTCAATCAAACCATTATGGAGAAAGCAGAAGCTCTGAGACAGCATGCTTGCTTATCAGAAGGGTTTTGGCAAAATGCTGTTGAGACAGCTCTTCATATCTATAATCACCAACCTATGCATCATCATCAATGGAAGACTTCCATCGAGATATCTATCCTTTGGGAATAAACCTGATATATCTTACTTCAAGGTTTTTGGAAACAAAGCCTACATTTTCATACCAAAGGATCAGAGAACTAATAAACTCTCTCCTAAAGCCAAAGAAATGACTTTCATAGGCTATAAATGAGGCACTAAAGGATGGAAGTTTTGGTCTAGAAAATGAGATTGTGTTATCATATCATTCACTGCCACTTTTGATGAATTTTCCTTTGTGCATTGTTCCAATAAACAGCTCAACATTCAACCCCCCATTCCTTTCCAACAGATAGACAATGAAGATAAACAAAAAGAAGATAAACAAAATGCACCTGCTGATGAACCAAGAAGAGAGGATAATCCAGACATTGAAATACAAATCAACAATCCTCTAGGAAATCCACCTATTCCACCTGGTATCAATGGTCCACAACAACCTCTACTAGACCCTCTCATTGATCACCAACAACAACCCTTTAATAGAGCTCAATCACAATCAGCTCTACCTCCATCTAAATTGAATCGTTAAAAAGCAGAGACTAGGAACCTTCCAGTCAGATGATCACAGAGAGATCATAAAGCAAGGGTTTTACCAGATAACACTTATGGCAATAAAAAGGGTTTAGACATTGAAAAGAAACTCTAACAAAAAGAATCTTTGGAGTCGACACTAAATGATCCTACTAATGAGGAAGACAATCTAGGACAGATGTACTCATCATCCTGGATATGACATCATATGACTGCAGCTGCCATTGCTGGTGGCATGCCAGTACATTACAAAGATACCTTCAAACTTCTGCCTAAAGAACAACAAGAATGGCAAAAGTCAACAAAAGAAGAAATACAATCTCTCCAAGAAAGAGATGTATGGGAACTAGTGGATTTACCTCCAGGTTGCACACCCATCAAAGGGAGATGGGTATATGCAACAAAAAGCAATGGAAGAAAGAAATCTTGCTTTGTGTCACATCCAGGTCCTCTGAAGGTAAGTCTAATGAGGTCTGAAGCTATCTGAGGGGTTTTGGAGTTCTTTAGTATAAGATGGACCAGAGGTCCGATGGAGGTAACGGAGGGGGTACTCAGCGGGACTTGGTGCAGGACTTATGTGTTGTGCCCTTGTCATACTTCATGTCCCGGATTTTGGAGGGACAAAGGTTCCAGGTAAAGAAGATAATATATGACAAGGAGGAGATCAGAGGAGGGCAGAGGGAATCAGAGGAGAGATCAGAGTAGAGGAAACTTAGTTGATATTCATACTGAGGAACTACATAGAGGATACATGGTTTATATAGTAAAGTCTGGTTGGAGTTTATACCAGAATATATAAAGATATCAGAGATGTGATGATAAGGTCCCATCCAAGGTGGCTCAGTTAGTTAGTCAAACTTCAGCAAACATAAACACCGACCTTTGAGAATGTCAATGTACCTGAGCAGTCATGTGAGCAGTCACATGCACAAGAACCAGCTCACCCCATATATGGGTACTGAGTGATAAGCCAGTAAATGGGCCAAGAAGCTACAAACAAGTCAATGACCATCCAATGAGTGCAATTGAATGATGCTGATCAGGTGAGGACTATCTCAAGGAGTGTGAAAATGTGCTGGGTGTGCAGACTGATCATAGCACAATGTCACTGCATCATATGGTGGCTCAGAGTAGCCTTGTACCAGTGGGACTCCCTTTTTCCTTGAGGACTGGCACATTGGCAAAAGTGCTAGACTGTATTCATGTACATATGTAGTATACTAGTAATGTATGCTACCATGATAGCCTGAGCTCACATACAAATGTGAATGTGAATGCATTGTCAGTGTTCACATTCACTGGCATGTTTGCATGGCACTCACATGCACCATCCTTGTCCTTGCTGGGCAGTGTGGCATATGTATGCACCATTGTCATTGCCATCATGATTTTAGCAGTGAGCTGCGATGAGGAGCATGACAGTGATGAAGCGCACATGCCAGGAGTACCTAGGCACCATGGGGATGCCAGGGATATGTTGAACAACCTGTCAAACACATCAGAACACAAGCAGAAACAATCTGAGTAGGAAGAGAACAAGAACTCACCCAGGAGAGCTCAGATCAAGCTATACAATTTAAAACACTACATGGACATGATGGCAGTGTTGGAAACATGCTGAGGATGAGAAGAAGCCACTAAGCATATCAGAATGTCCACACAAATATCTGAAGCAGGGGAGGGGGTCAAAACCTACTTGTGAGAGCTTCAGATGATGCAGGTGATGTGGATGGCAACACGGATGTGACAGCAGCATCAGGACATGTTGAAGATGCTGGTAACTGGCCAATGAAGGTGCTAAATGCATCAGAATATCAGCTCAAACGATCACAGCAAGGTAAGGAGGAGAGCTCACCAAATAGACTTCAGAACAACCCAGACAACCCAAATCATGATGCGGCAGTACAAGACGACTTCCACAGTGTCATGGAATGTCCCAGAGACGATCAGAATGAGTGTGCCAACAAAACTGGCACACCAAATTGAAATATGCCCCAGTGAGACCCTAGAGGTGACCAGGAGGCAATGGGCAACATTGAACATGATTCGAGTGGCTGCAATGATGCGAAATGTGTTGTATACAATGGGGTATGGCCCAGGGACATGGGAAATGAGCATGCATGACATTGAAATGAACACACTATGTTGAAATCTGGGTCCAGGAGACCACCGGGGCAAGTGGAATGTGTTGGGGGCCAATGAGCATGATTGGACACACCAAAATGATGCAAAATGTGTCAAATATAATGGGAAAAGATGCCGGATGAATGGTGCAATGAGTGGCACATGCTGCAACTCAAAATGAGTCGAAACACAACCACTAGCTAAGTACCAGGTAAGTCAGCACAAGCAGTGCTGAAACATCCTGAAGTGTTGGGGCCATATTTGTGTCATTGGCTGAGTCATGGCAGTGGAGAGAGAGAGGCCCAGGGGTAAGGGTGAGGGTTGTCAGAGAGTGGTGAGGGTGTGTTGTTGTACATGTCTGTGAGTCACAGTGAGAAGTGAGTAACAAAGTCCCATGACTCACCAAATGTGGAAATACCCAGCTGAGGGTATGGGTATTGGTACAGGTGTCAGCATGCAGTACCTGTACCCGTGCTGTAGTGGTACCACTTGTAATCTGCACGGGTATGCCATACCCATGCTGTTACGATTTCTTCTTTTTTCTCCCTATCCTATTGGCTCACTGATTGTATGATTCCATCTCTTTTTTCTCATTGGACTCATTATTGTTCCACTCTCTCCTTACCATTTACATCTACATAGCCTTGACTGTGCATAGCTGTATATGCAGCCTTACTCATACATACATAGTAGCGCATAGCTTGGTCCATGCTAGAAAGTCAACAGTATAAATACCCATGTACATTATGATTACTCCTCAGTCTTATCCACTTGTTCTTTTCTCGTCTCTAGACTTGAGTCTAAATTAAGGATACTGCTCCTCTACCATTTTATCCACTCACTTTAGGTCTAACGATTGACCTTAAAGTCATGAACACTGGTATTAGTTGTCATTGTCTTGCCCTCGAGCGTTATGACTCTGTCTAGGTCGCAACACATGCTATTGCCTAGCAAGGGTGGTGAGGGGATGAGAGACAGGACAAGCCTGAGGGCATATTGTGTAATGACCTAAACTTGAGTCATGATACTTGAGGGCAAGACAACAACAATCGACCAGTGTTTGAGGCTTCAAGACTAATCGTCAAGTCTGAGGTGAGTAGATGAGAGAATGATAGAGATAGAGCAGTACCCTTAATTCACACTCAAGCCTAGAGCAAGAGGTAAACAAATGGATAAGACTGGTGTTACTTGTAATATACATGGGTTTAAATACTGGAAGGAAGGATGCACAGACCAAGCTATGAACTGCCTAGTAAAGATGAGCAATGCTGTATGCACAGCTATGCGCAGTCAATGCTGTGAAGACGGATACGGTAATGTAAAAGTGGAGTCATACATTGTCCAATGAAAAAGAAGAGGAAGATCATATGATAAGTAAGCCAATAGGATGAAAGGAAAATGGAGAAATCATAACACTACCCCCCTCTTAGATCGAGTCGTCCCAACGAGACTTAGATAAGCTTGTCCAATCCGTTGCCAGGTATGGATTGCCGTTTAAGACAACTCAGCTTACCAATTGCCCCATTGACCCTGATTTTGTCCATTCACCAGTACATTGTTATTCATGTCCCATCGATTGTTCTCCCAGTCGGGAGGGGGACATTTGACCAACTTACCCCAACTCTGTTTTACTCTGATGGCTGTCCATTCAGTAGTTGTGACCGTTGAGAAGGTAAAAGTGTGCCAAGGTCTGATAGACAAAGAGATGAGGATGGGGGTTTGCATACGGGCAGCCTCTTGTACCAGGTTCGAGGCATGAATGGTGATGGTGTGGGCAAGAACATATGCTAGGATAGAGATAAAGGCAATGGTGGCACAGATAGAGAGGGTGATGAGAGACATGTTTGCAAGGAAGGATGCTGGAGAAGTCGAGGGTGTATTGAGGATTATATATCTCCTTTGAAGTCTAGACATGTGGCATTGAAACGTGTTTCGGTATCTATGGAATAATCGTGGAAAAGGGCAGTGAAGTCGGTTGTGGAGATTCCATGGATTTTTTTAGGGGAAGATGGATTCTTTTTGTGAAATTCGGCAATTGCTTTCTCCACATTTGCCAAATTTGCTAGTGGTTCCCACATACGATCTGTTTCATCCCATCCTTTCCAGTGTACAAGATATTGAAGTTGTTATCCTTTCATTCGTAATGCCATGATTGATTCAACTTCGTATTTCTCATGTCCTTCTTCCATGATTACGATTGGGTCAGGTCATAGGGTTGGCTGCCCATCCAGAACTTCTTGGTAAGGTTTAATGTGGGAAACGTTGACTGTCGGATGGATGTGAATGGATTTCGGAAGGTGTAATGTGATGGCATTAGATAGGACCCTCGTGATGGTATAAGGTCTGATCCATTTTTGGGTTAATTTTCGCGCAGTATAGGGGAGTTTGAGATGTTCCGTGGAAAGCCATACCTGATCTCCAATAGTGTAATCCAGAGCTTCACTTTGCTTTCATTCTGCAGAACGTTTTATCCTTTTTTAGGTTGCCTTGAGAGCTTCTTTAATTTCCATATGAGCTTTTCCAGCCTCTTTTCCAAACTCTCCAGCTACCATCTTGGCATTGCCTTCAAAACCTAAACGGGGATGGTAATTTCGGGTGATAGCGAAAGGAATAGTGCCAGTGGCGGAGGTGAGGGTGTTATTGTGTTGGAATTGGGCTAATTTGATCCATTCTGCCCACGTTTCCTGCTTTTTCGCCACATAAGCGCAGAGATATTGTTCTAGATCTCTATTGATCCTTTTGGTTTGCCCGTTGGTTTGAGGGTGATATGCTATGGAGAGCCATTGCTCAATTCCGAGAAGTTTGCAAAGTTCAGAAGTAAAATCTGAAACAAACTGAGGTCCATGATCTGAAACTATTGTAAGAGGAAGTCCATGAATGCACCAAACATTGTCTCTAAAGATACAAGCTAAGTCCTTAGAAGATGTGGTTTTGATGCAAGGTACAAAGACCACTTCTTTAGAAAACCTGTCTACAATAATGCAAATGGAATCAAACAAAGATGAGAAAGGAAGTCCGGTAATGAAATCAACAGAAACGTCTTCCCATGGATGTTTGGGAATAGGGAGGGGAATGAGTTTGCCTGCAGGTGCCTTTTGCTTACCCTTCATGAGGGCACACATCTGACAGGAGTCTATGTAAAGCTTTGCATCTTTTGTGACACCAGGCCATGTGAAATATCATGAAATATCGTGAATGGTTCTTGCCTGGCCAGGATGGCCAGCGATTGGGGAGTCATGACATATTGTCAATAATCTTGTTCATAGAGAGGGGGGAATGAAAACTTTTCTGGAGTTGTTTTTGAATATTTTTTCCTCATCATTGAAGGTGAAACCTTCTACATCCCTTGAGATCTTCTGTGATTCAATGGTTAGTTCTTCGTAAAAGGATGATGATAGGGAAATGTTATTTGCTTTGAGAATTTCTGGAAAAATGGTGATGTTAGTATTGTGGTCGGTGACCACTTCACCATGGTCTGGTCTCTTTGATAGAGCATCTGCTTGTCCGTTGGTTGTTCCTGGCTTATAGCACATCATATAGTTGAATTCTTGTAGGAGTGCATGCCAGCGGGCTTGTCTAGGAGATAAAGTTTGTGGCTTTCACCAATACTCGAGATTTTTGTGATCTGTTCAGATCTCGAAAGAAGCTCTTCCAATAAGATAATGGCGCCATTCTTTGAGGGCTCGAATAACTGCCAAGAGCTCTTTATCATAGATCGGATAGTTCCGTTCTGTGCTATCAAGGGAGTGAGAGATAAACACAGTTGGCCTCCACAAACCATCTTCACTTTTGACTGATAGTACTCCTCCAGTAGCGACGTTGCTAGTGTCAGTTTCTACTCGCATTTCTCTTTTTTGATCTGGATATGCGAGAAGAGGTGCTTTGGTGAAGCATTTCTTGAGATCATTAAATGCTTTTTCTTGATTTGGTCCCCATATGAAGGGTACATCTTTCTTTGTGAGGTCGTTTAGTGGTCTAGCAATGTCAGCAAAATTGGCAATGAAATGCCGATAGTAATTGCAAAGGCCAAGAAAACCTTGTACTTGTTTGAGTCAAGTCAGGGTTGGCCAATCAAGGACACTGGCTACTTTTGACTTTTGCATTTCGACACCTCTTCTTTTGAAACAACCATTCCAAGGAAGTCAACCCTTTTTTGTTTGAAGTGACATTTTTCAGGCTTGACATAGAGGTCGTTTTCTTGTAGTTGCTGGAGAACTTCCTTGACTATTCCTCAATGTTCTTCTACTGGTCTTCCTTTGGTGAAGATATTACAGTCGTCCATGAAAATAATGATGACAGTATACATGTTGTTGAAGATGTCATTCATCATCTGTTGAAAAGTAGAGGGTGAGTTCATCATTCTGAAGTACATTACTAATGGTTTATAGGAGCCGAGAGAGGTGACGAAGGCTCCTTTCCATTCATCTCCTTCTTTGATACGGATATTGTTGTATTCCCATCGGAGATCCATGATGGTGAAAAGATCAGCACCTTTGAGTTGATCTATCAATTGAGGGATTAGTGGTAAGGGATAAGCATTTTTTATGGTTCCGTCATTGAGATAATGATAATCAATGACCATTCATTTTTTACTGTCTTTCTTGGGAATGAAGAATACAGGTGATGTTTGTGGTGATTTGGAAGGTTGGATGTATCCTTTCTTGAGTTCCTTTTCAATGAATGTCCTAACTTCTTCCATGTCAGCATCTGAAAGGGGAATAATACAACCTTTTCATGGTTCGAAATCTGGTTTAAGATTGATAGCGTGATCCCATGGCTTCCTAATTGGCATTTGTTCCAATTCATTCTGTGAAAAGATGTCAAGGTAATCATGGTATTGAATGGGTACTTTTTCTTTGAGTCCTTCCTCTATTGCTTGCTGGAACATGGAGGAAGGTAGTTGATCTTGTTGATGTAATCTGCATTGACTAGTGCACCTAGAAAATGTTAGTTCCTTTTTGACCCAATCAATTTTTGGATTATAATGTTCTAGCCAATCATATCCTATAAAGAGTGAGTGTGTTCCTAAGATGGTAACGTAGAAATCAGCATATATATATTCCGAGTGCCCCTGAATGTCTAATAAGACAGTTGTTTGATGTGTAATGCTTCCTATGGCTCCTTTGGAACCGTCAGCATTTGTGACTATTACAGGGTTAGTTAATTCGCTAAGGATAAGATTATTATCCTTGCAAAAGTCCAAATCAATAAATGAGTTGGATGCTCCTGAATTGAGCAGAGCACTGAGTCTTGCTGATTTCCGTCCTGTGGGCATTCTAAATCGTAAGCTGGTTTGGATGGTGAATTGTCTTGGAATGTTAGGGTCAAGGGCTTGTGATGATATTCCTGTGGAGCATTTGGTCATAGGGGAATTAAGCATGTCTTTGGACACTGCGCTTTCACTGAAAGACGCCCGGAAAATAGAACCTATTGTGCATACAGGAAAATCATTGTCAATATACTCTTCTAGATCATGAACACCCTCTTCGTTCACAATCACTGGGCTTTTAAAGCCTCCTGTTGCTTAGCCTCTACTGCGAGCTTGTCTCACTAGTAGGCTTCTGCTTCTGCCGTTACATAAGCAGTGTTATGCGAAGCATATCCGATACTGGCAGTTGTCTGTGGTTGTCCTTGGGTGAGATCTGAGGACTTCGCATTCGTCTTCTTCGGCTTTTTGCAGTTTCGGGCAATATGTCCTACTTCTCTGCAGTTGTAGCAAGGGGTATCACTGGCATACTGTATACCAATCTCCATTGGAGCCCCACAACCGGGCTGTGTTCCTGTGGGTGTAAACCTTGGCTGGTCTCGGCCTGCCTGTCCCTGGGGAGGACAATATTGTCCTTGAGAGGGTTTAGGTGTTTGAGCTGCCCTAGCCACTCCTTGTTCCTCATGGATCCTTTCTAATGTCTTTCCATATTCACTATATTGTTTGTAAAGGTTGTTGTAATCGTCTTCATTGATTTCACAGTGGAGGGAAACCTACTGATAAGTGGAGAATCTGACTGCTTGTCTGAGTAAGTGTGTCGCTTCCCCATCTGATACCTTTGCTTCTCTTTTAAGAATATTGAATTTTTGGAGAAAGTCTGCGGTAAGCATTGATCCTTGTTGAAGTGCTTTCAACTCCTGGTACAATTGATATTTAAGCATTTTGATCTGGAAGAAATTTGTGATCTCCTCCTGAAGCCTTTGTAACAACCTAGACTTTGAGTCGTGATGCTTGAGGGCAAAACAACAATAGCAACCAGTGTTCAAGACTTCAAAGCTAATCGTCAAGCTTGAAGCAAGTAGATGAGAGTAGAGAAAGCGATATCCTTAATTCACACCCAAGCCTAAGGCGAGAGGAAAACAAGTGGATAAGACTGAGGGGTACAGTAAAATACATGGGTTTAAATACTGGAATGAGGGGTGCACAGACCAGGCTATGAACTACCTAGTAAAGACGATTGATGCTGCGTACACAGCTATGCGCAGTAAATGCTGTACAAACAGATACGGTAATGAGAAAGTGGAGTCATATATAGTCCAATGAAAAAGAGACAAAGTCATATGATAAGTAAGCCAATAAAGTGAAGAGAAAAGGAGAAATCATAACAGCCTTGACCAGGCTGGCCAAGCTGCATCTCTGTACTCCAGGTAGTTTTCGGTTCCTTCTACCTGAAACTTTCTGGTTTCCTTGTTGAGGTATTTCTCCATTGTTAACTGGGCAAAAGGTTCTACTTTTCCTTCAAGGCGAAGTAGGACTGCCGTGGCTAACACTTTATCTGTTTTCCACATTTGGGCAAAGACCCAGAGGCACATTTTAGTCCACCATAGACGGAACTTCTTTTTGTCTCTGTCCCATTTGCCTGGCTTGGCAATCTTCTTTGTCGTTTCTTCAGACTTTGTATTTTCCTTCATGGTGTCGACCACCGCTTTGAGGTTGTCCATATTAAAGGGATCTGACATTGTTGCTTACTATCAAGTATCTTTCAACCTGATTCTGGGCAATTCTTCTGATGTATCGTTTCAAGGGGTGAATATCAATTCTTCATGTAGAGTATAAAATCTTCTGAGGCAATGTCTTGTGCTCAAATAGGTAGTCTTATCCAAGTGTAACGACCTAAACTTGAGTTGTGACACTTGAGGGCAAGACAACAACAATCGACCAGTGTTTGAGGCTTCAAGACTAATCGTCAAGTCTGAGGTGAGTAGATGAGAGAATGATAGAGATAGAGCAGTACCCTTAATTCACACTCAAGCCTAGAGCAAGAGGTAAACAAATGGATAAGACTGGTGTTACTTGTAATATACATGGGTTTAAATACTGGAAGGAAGGATGCACAGACCAAGCTATGAACTGCCTAGTAAAGACAAGCAATGCTGCATGCACAGCTATGCACAGTCAATGCTGTGAAGACGGATACGGTAATATAAAAGTGGAGTCATACATTGTCCAATGAAAAAGAAGAGGAAGATCATATGATAAGTAAGCCAATAGGATGAAAGGAAAAATGGAGAAATCATAACATGTTGTCATTGTTGTGTTGCAAGGTGGTTCAGGACAAGGGAGAGGAAGAGGGCATGTTGTCCATCATCATGTCAGCCTGGGATGTCATCATTGCTGTGTCACAACTTGAAGGTGAGTGTGCGAGGGTGTGCCATGTGTCATTGCCATCATGCTGGCCTGGATGTTGTTATCATGGTGTTATGAGAAGGAGAACTGGGACACTTGCAAGGCAAGTGTGCATTGTCTGAGTTGTCATTGTTGTTGCATCGCTGTGTTACAAGGTGGGTAGGAGACACTGTCACAGTGGGCAAGGACAAGTGCAAGCATGAAAGTGCAATTTTTGTCATCATCATTTGATTGCATCACAATGTGAGTTGACTTCTTTGTTGATGCGGCAAGATGTGTATGCTCAAAAGTCCCACACAACTTGTTGTATGAAAAAGGCATGACACTGCCACATTGTTCACACACAACCCCTGTCACACACAAGAAATAGCACACAATTTCTCATGTTGCAGTATGTTGTCCAACAATAATTGATCTGATTGCAATTGTGGTTGTGAGAATTCACCTCTTTCACCTCAACTGCCACCATGGATCCTGAGTCCCAGCTCATTTATCTATCCCCCTAGGAATCAGTTGATTCTACTTATTATGATGCTTGCAGCACAAGCACTGCTCTTTATCAATTTGTCTTTCTTGCAACAACCCCCTATGTTCCATATCACACTTCAATCTTAACAGGAGAGGGCTGGATCATTGAGTTTCTTAATGGCCACCCTGATCATATTCATACAAATCTTGGTGTTAGCCATGAAGCATTCATTGGTTTGGTTCAGATTCTGGTTGCTTGTGGTTTTGGAAATTCCCGCTGTGCCATCTCTGTTGAGGAGCAGCTAGGGATTTTTCTATATATCTGTGATACAGGCTTGAGTTCATGTCTTGTGGCAGAATGATTTCAGCATTCTCCTACCACCATTTCAAAGTGAGTGTTTCTTGCAATCTTTACACAAACTCACCAATTTCAATAGATATTTCAAGAAAATGACCATGTTCTTTTCAGCACATCCTTTTTATACCTCTCAGGTCAAGCTGCCTACTGTCAATTCTCCAATTCCTAACTCAATCTTCAACAATTCCCATTTCCATGCATTCCAAAACTGCATTGGTGCTGTTGATGGCACACATATCCAGGCATTTGTACCTTCTGAAGAACATGTCAACATGTGTAATCACAAAGGTTTTTCTTTCCAGAACTGTTTGTTTGCTTGTGATTTTGATTTCCACTTCACATATGGAATGAAGCTTATAAGCATGACTTCTGGGTTTCTAATGGCTGCTATCTTCTTGGTGATACAGGGTTTCCATCTTGTGATGCCTTGCTGGTGCCATATTGTGGTGTTCATTATCATCTGAAGGAATGGTGTCAGGCAAATTTATGGTAAGTGCTGATTTATTGGACTATACTCACTGGCAGGCTCTTCACTCACATTTCTGGTAGCCCAAAAAACAAGGAGAAGCTTTTCAATCTTTGGTATTCATCACTCCAGTGCATTATTGAGAGAATCTTTGGTGTTCTCAAGTGTCAATGGTGAATCCTCCTTCCACCTGAATATAATATGAAGATACAGGCTAGAATTCCTGCAGCACTATGTGCTATTCATAACTTCATCCATATTCATGAACCCAGTGAGCCATTCAATCCTGAATTTGATCTCATGGGAGCTGACTTGGAGCTGGCTGATGAAAATGTAGAGATGTATGGAACTTTGGGAGATGGGCTTGTAGATGTACAAGAATGATGACGGGTTGAAGCTAGACATGATCAGATTGCAGTGGAGATGTGGAATGCTTATTAGACAGAGTTTTCACATTGTGAAGCAGCTGGACTCATCTAACTTGAATACATGGTACCTACATACACCATGCTATGTACATGAAACATATGTACATGGTAAGAAGTGTGCATATGTATTATGATACAAAACAACTTGGGTATGAAAAGGGACAGGCTGAGATTTTACAGAACTGCAGATTGTAGCTCATATAACTTGTCCTGAACCCAGCTCTTCTGTGAATCAGCTGAAAACCCAACCAGGAATTTTACAGAGGTTTCATTTCTCAGATTGCTCATATGGTTAGCCAAAAGCATATTTCTGAATCACTCAACTCCATGGAGTCCAAGATTGCTGCAGCCTGGATGAAGATATCCACCAGTTTGTTGTCACAATCAAGCTTGTTGGCAACATTGTTAAGAATGATTGCAATCTTCTTCATTGCACCTGATGCTGATGTTTGTGCTTGCACGGTCACTGAAAGCGGCTACATACACTTCACCTCACTGGCATTCGATCCACCTTCACTTGCCATTTCTTTTTGTTTGCCTTAGCTCACACTTGTGAAAGCAGAGGAGGCTAGTGATGCCGAATGATGTTGCAGGTGTTCAAGTTGTGAGAGATAAACTGATGGAGTGGAAGGTGTGATTTGAATCAGGATCAGTCAGAAGTGAGGAGGAAGAACCAGGAGGCCATGCAGCATTAATAAGCGACTCAGATCTGTCTGAAGGGGCCACAGGTGGTGTCACAGTGGGGGAAAAACTTGCATGCTGCATGACCAGAGCACCTGGCTGAAAGCTGGCAGGTGAAACTACATGCAAAGTTGAAGCAGGCCCACCAGGGGGTACATATGTGCATGGATGTTAAAGTGGGGGAAATGTGCATGTACACTGAAGTTGGGAGGACATCTGTACATATTAAAGCAGAGGGCCTGGGGGCATGCATGTGCATGTGAAATTGTGTGAGAAACTTGGCTGAATATGAAGGAACAACTTAGGTCGTCACTCCCAACCTTCTTGCCCCTGCTGTCCCCAAACTCAAGTGTCTCCTCAAGTCCAGATACTTGACTGTCTTTTTCACTATGCACTTTGAGAAAAATCTCTGTTGTTCCCGAGGCCCCTGAAACACTGGTCAACACTTCCCCCATCACTATTGAATCATCTTCCCCCTCCATATGATCCAGCACACACGCTCTCTCTTGTGGTTTACAAAATGAAGCATGAATGGATGAAACATTTGTTTCAAAGATTGTTGTTTTTTAGATTTGGAAATGTTAGATGCATCTAAGGAAAATGTAAGTCAATTAATTGATGTGATCAGCCTTCCTAATATCTATATGGCTGAATGCAATGCTCCTTCAAGTTATCTGCACCTTGATCTTGCTCGCGCTACATGAGCAGTTATGCAAGCTCACCTCTGCCTCACCTGTAGTGAACTTTCCAAGCACCAGTGTCATGAGTGGCTTAGCTGGCTAAAGATCCAACATCTGAAGAAATCGGTAGCCATGGCAAACACCAGTGTGGGGCAATGGTGTGATAACATTTGCCATTCTGGTTGCTCTCTTCATTCAAATGGTTATACATCACATTGCCACTCATGCCCTTCTGATGCCCCTCATCAGTGCCATTTTTCCATGAATACACACATGTTGAATACACACTTAGCCCCTGCTGATTTCATAGTCATAATGAATACTTTGTTGATCTTGCATAAAATTTGTCTATTTCTTGTATCCCTCTTCAACTTTGTACAAGTGTCCCACCATGGCTGAATAAGAGCCATCATGATCTGCACTGCCACACTTCCCACCCACCAGCATGACACACTACAGCAACTTGAATGCCATGGGAGAGTCAACCCATCCAATTGCACCCAACACATGTCAGTTGTGTCTGTGTGGGGCTGTGACTGGACTCAGATGGCCCATCTGTGAGTCACACAAGGTATTCAGTGACTTTGCCAAAGGCAAAACAGCTTGTACTGTACATATTTGTATATAACATTCTATTTACTTGCAATGTGTGCCTCATGAAGGTGTTATCACTGGTGCTAGCTAAACAAATGAAATCTTGGGCCATACCGACTTGTTAACTTTTGCTAGTGTCAGCATCCTGCTGGTAGTGTTTGAAACTCCCCACCCTGGGTCTACACATGACTGCACTACTTACAAGATTCCTCTTTGCAGGAGACACTGTCACACATGGACAAGTGGTGGTTTAGAGTGTTGTTGGTGATGGATGTGTCAGTGATTAAGAACACAACCCTTCCCATTGTGGCACTGTTTGCATCTGTTCTTGTGGGATCATATAGTGGAATGACTAGTATGATATAAATTGTCAGAAGTATCATAAATAACTAAAATGAAACCTGCCTTCATTGCTGTTTCTTACATCAACCAATTCACTGATGCACCATAGACATGTCATGCAGATGACCTGGTATCTCCCAGTACAGCAAAAGAATTTCTCTTTGTGACTAAATGTTATGATTTCTCTATTTTCTCTTCACCCTATTGGCTTACTTATTGTATGACTTTCTTCTTCTTTCTCATTGGACTATGTATGACTCCACTTTTACTTTACTATATTTGTCATCACAGCATTGACTATGCATGGCTGCATATGCAGCATCACTCGTCTTTACTAGGCAAGTCATAGCCTGGTCTGTGTACCTCTCGTTCCAGTATTTAAACCCATGTACTTTACCGTATTCCTTAGTCTTATCCATTTGTTTACCTCTCGCTCTAGGCTTGAGTGTGAATTAAGGGTACCACTCTCTCTCTTACTCTCATCTTCTCACTTCAAGCTTGATGATTAGCTTTGAAGTCTTGAACACTGGTCAACTTCATTGTTGTCTTGCCCTTGAGCATCACGACTTAAAGTCTAGGTCATTACACTAAAGGCCATATTTCACATTGTGAAACCAGGTTGGCAGTACTAAAAAGATTGAGCATCAAGCATGGTGACAAGTGAAGTGGTCTTACAAAGTGAGTGGTTCACACCAGGTGTGGATGCCCATGTCCAAGCTACTCTCTAGAGACTCCTGTACAACACCATCAAGAGTGATTCATATGCAGAACTCCTGAGACCTCAGTAGCACAAATGTCTGAATTGAGTCATGACCAAGTGCAAGGGTAATGGGAGGACAAGGAACTACCGTTCCTTACAGTTGTAGGACCTATCCTATAACCTCTACACAACTTTCCCATCATTGTCTCTCACATCCTTAGTAATCCTATCCACCCACATCATGTCCGTTCACTGTTCATCATTGTCTGCTTGTCTGCTCCTATAGGAATCATCCAGATTATCCAGTCCTTTGTCTACAACAGTCCACATCATACTGGAATGTCATTTGAGGTTTGTGACCACTTCATTCTATGACTTTGGACATCTTGGCTAGTTCCTTATGGTTTTCAACATGTGAGGCATGAGGTACTTACACTCCATATGGTCCTGTCATACTTATTTCAAATTGGTGTTGTTATGGCAGTTGTCATATCCCATAATTTCGACAAGTCCAAATGTTCCAGACTCAACTCCGGACTCAACAACATGAACTCTGGACCGTTTCGTGTTATAGTATAGTCTTTCACTTCCGGACTTGTATATTAAGTTCGTCTCACTCTTACGTTCGTCTCCATTCCTCATTATTCATCTTTGTTCCGTTTTTGTATTAGTTCTGCTCATACATGTCTCCGAACCTGTGCCTCACTTAGGAGCACAGCTCCAGCCTTTTGCTACTCCGATGTCCGTCTCACTAATCACTTACTCATCAGTACAACTCCGTTACTAATGCTATGTCCACGCTCCATATATAAACGCTCCGTACCAAGCCATGTAACTTTAGTTCGAATATCAATTATTACCAACTCCTCCTGTCCGAAGTCTTGAAGATTTCATACTCCCTCTCATTCACTCACAGACTTAGTCTTCCTCGGACTTAGGTCTTGCCCCTTCAGATATCCGAACCTCTGCTCTTCTGAAATCCAGGACCGACTCTGACAAGGGTGCACCACATATGGTGAAGCCAAGTCCCACTTATGCTCTAGCACTCCAGAGTTCCAGAGTTAGACTCGGAGTTGAACCGGTCTTAACAGCAGTCTGGAGTATGCTCTAGACTATAAACTGTTTGTCAGATGATTTGAATACATCTTGCACCTGTTAGCATTGAGCACACTTTGCTCATTGTCCTTTCATTTATCCTCATCATCCTCATTGTCACCTGCCATATTATCATATCTGCTACTATTGTCTGTCACATCTGCTATTATTGTCTGTCACATCTGCTATTATTGTCTGTCACGTCCATATCCGTTCTGACAGCAGTGGTTGCACCAGTCATCACTTTCTATGCACTGGACAACTGTCATCCATCTATCATTGTTTACCTCTCCTTGTCCTCGAAGCCTTCCAAGCCCTTTTCTGTCTATCCCTCCTGGTTTCCTGAGGTCTGGACCTCCTTAGAACCCTCCAGACTCTTCTGTTTTTAGGCCTCCTTCTTCACCAACTCATCAAGAGTCTCTTTAGGGATGAACCTATCATTCCCTTAGATCATTTCTTTTGTAAAGGACCTAGTTGGACTTGTCCTTTAGGATCCCTTACTTTCCTTCAATGCAAAACTCCAAAAGTGGAATTGATGTTGCCTCATGATTGTTGGAGAATAATTAATGGCAAGAGTTATTTGCATACATTGGCTTTTGCAAGTGGGGGGCTGTGAGCAAACTAGTAGAGACAAAAATATTGAATTCAGCACAGGATGGTGTGTCATCCATGTGAAGGAATTCAAATAAACTTGAAGCCCTCTCCAAGTCTCCATCATGAGCCAATACAGCACACTTGGAAGGCCATATATACTAACCCAGGGTTAGGTGGGACATCATGAGGGGACATATATGAAATATAGGTAATGAACAACCAATCAGATCTGGGATGCTGGCAAGACATTTAAAACAGAGATTCAGGGATGAGGTACTAGTATAGAGCAAGTTAGGTAGAGACAAACATGTGCAGTAGAGAACGTACATCTTGGGAAAGTGTGTATGAGAATGGCGAAACCATAGTGGTGTGAAACATTGCATGAGACAGGGTACAGGTCAAGAGACTGGCATGCAAAAATCTCTCAAGCTTATCAAACAGATGGCTGGCAATGAATATGATGAGACATACTCCAAAAACACAAAGATGCGATTTCACTAGAGTTGTCACCACTGTCATAGTTTTAGTGTCATCACAAATCACAATAAGACCAAATCGCCTAGTATCAAGAATACCTCAGTGGTGGCAGGCACACTCCCCATAGTATGTGTTCCACCTATTCAAATATTCATCCCTATATTGGTCTTACCATCTTTATCAGGCTACGTGCATTGGGCAATATATCGTCGGTACTGTACTGATCACAGACCTATGCTTTGTGTCCTGGTATCATCATCTGTGTGCATTGCAAGCAGCCATCCCCTTCATTGCTCTATGATCATGTCTGTCTGTACCTGATCATCCCCATGGTCTCCATCAAGTGTGACCCTGCTTTACAGTGAGCATGCTCCAAGATCCCCATCACCTCCATCACATCCACCATGTCCCACTATCTCTATTGTGTCCCAGTCATTCCTTATGTCATGATCACATTCATCTCATCTCCATCATCATGATTGTAATACCATTGTTTCTGTTTTGCCCTTATCATTCCTATCACATTTTTCATGTCCCCATTATGTCATTATTGTATTATCATGTCCCCATTATGTCATTATTGTATTATCATGTCCACTGTTTTCATCATATCCTCATTATCTGTCGCATCCCCATCTTCTCCACCATGTCCATGTCCATGCCCAGGCCACCACTGTCTGTGTTCCATCTCATTGTCTTCATGCCATGCTTGCTGATGGACTCAGATGCTTGATGGGTTGAGACATATGGCTTGTCATGTACCTCCCAATATTTAGCCTAAGTTATTTTAATCCCACACTTCACACTTGTAGATATTTGCAGCTTATGAAATAGCTATACTTTTAACTCCTTGTGTAGTTCACATCTGAGTGAGCAATGCATGCAATGAAAATGTGGACTACTTGTGTGTACTCAGGACTCAAGGCTTCAAAGCTGGCATGTCTTCCATAGTCAAGTTGACAAGCCAGTGGCCCTGAGAAATGTTAAGGTCTCATAGCTCTGATTTCCTTCAAAAGTAGCAGCTCTTCCATTACACCACCCCACAGCCATCCTGTGATGATGATGAATGAACTCTTAACAAGGGAGCTCTTTGGATGGTGTTTTGGATGAAGCTTGTGTCAATTACCATAAATGCTCCAACCTCAACCTTGTATCTTGCCTCTTTCCCAAACTCTCTTTTTCAGTCAAGCCAACAGAGCTCAACAAAAAGTATACCAGCATCCACCAGAGTGTCATTATCAATGAAGAGCCCCCTTAGGTCACATTCAAGCAATGAAAATGTGAAGTCCAACTTTCAGTTTCGTGTCATGTGCTGTCACATGTGACTGCCAGTGTGACTCACTGCCACTATGGGATTGTCCGGATTCAAGCCATACACTTGGCCATCAAACCAAAGCCCTCAAATATCCTCCTACCCTCTATCCCCATGTCAAGATCAGCGAGCTTGACGTCTGGCCAGTCATTGCCGTCACAAGGGCCTGTCACGGTTGTCAACCCTCTTGGGGGAAGTCAAAGCTCAAAGCCCTGCAAGAAAGCCACTCACTGGACTGATGCAGAAACAACGGCTCTGATCGACTTTCTTGGTGAACAGCCACAGGGTGATGGTGCCAACTATAAAAAACCAACATGGATGGTGGCCAAATCCCATATGGCAACCAAATTTATGACCATAAAGGGGGGAGTTAAGACTGCAGACACATGTGAGAGGCGGTACATGCTGGTGAGACTCCACTTTGTACAGCTACTAGTAATGAGTTCGGATTTAATCCTAATGATCAGAACAGATCCAGAATCAGTATTTCACTGTTGTTGGTCTGAAGAACACTTCCGGATTCATGTATTTGGAGAAGGATGGTGCTGGGATCACTCTAGTTCAGACTGATGTATGGAATAGGTATGTCAAGGTGTGCATTTATCATACTATGATCAATGATTGTGCCACTGATTGGTCACAGTCTCATAAATATGCAAAGCCATTCAGAACAAGCGGCTTCCTACATTTCAACACTATTGAGCATCTTATGCCAGACGCAAGCCAAGGCAAATACATTTGTCAAGGACTGCAAGCTACTGCCAACTTGAATGTCCCCACCATCGATTCCACTGCCCTCTGTCATCAACTCGAATTGTTAGCCAATGACTTGGATGCACGCATGCCTCTGCTGACATCTACATACTTCTGTTGACCCCAATCTCATGCTATCTTCTGCCCCATTGAGCTTTCTGTCAAGTTCCACTGACTCTCCAACATCATCCAACCTCACCAGTGTCAGTCATTCGAAAAGAAAATCAGACACCTTGTTGGCCATGCCAGCGCCCATCAGTGGGCCAGCATCTACCATTGAATCAGAGACCAGCTCTTGCAAATGGTCCTGTCCTATGTCGGTAACAGCTATAGCCCAGCAAGCAAGTGGTGTTGTGATGGTGGATATGATAGCCACAATGAAGGACATTTCTCAGAGTTTCAAAGCACATCTGAATGATCTCAAAATTGCAATGGACATCTCAATGAACAAACAGAACTGACAACTATGCAGAGACTCGACATCAATGACTACCTTGCAAATCCAAAGAACCTCAATCACACTGTCATTTTCTGCAAGATTCATGTGTGTGAGCAGAAGCAGTGGTTGGCATGCAGGTTGGCAAAGATTGGGCACCAACCTGCGATGGCAGACCAGGTGGGCGAGATGGATGTTGACATTTACAGTGACCTTGGAAACCCTTTTCATGCTAATCTTAATGGCAGTGCGCGCCACTGTGGGAATCTCGCTTAGCTTTGGTGGAGTTATAAATAGTACATACCCTTGGCTACAAAATCGCCCCATAGGTCATGTGATTTGGTTCACACGCCATGGAGATATCATCATTACACGTTGGCAATGTCATGGAAAGGGTTTATGAGCTTTTGAATTGCCAGGGTATTAGTACTTGGTATATCCTTCTTTTGCCTTAAGCACTGCCTGAATTCTTCTAGGCATGCTTTCAATTAGTTTCTGGCACTCCTCCACTGGTATCCTTTCCCATTCCACTTGAACTCTATCTCACAATTCCAAAATCCCCTTAGGAGG
>JBBPSU010000006.1:0-68745 GCA_038093755.1 Tylopilus microsporus | reverse complement strand
GTGTCTGTGTCTGTGTCCATGTTCGTGTCCGGACGTCCATTCCATGTTTCCCACACTCCAGATTCTCTTGCCCATGCTCAAGATAGGTTTGGAACAAACCCTCTCTCTTCTATCCTCTTCAGAACCCCTGGGATGAGTTATACTCGCATCCCACACTGACTATATTTCTTATAACAAAGAGTAAGCAAAAGGCACCGAGAGGAAAACTTATTCCACTTCCTATTTCCAAACATCCATGGGAAGACATCTCAGTCGATTTCATTACTGGACTTCCTCTTTTATCTTCATTTGACTCTATTTGTGTTATCATGGACAGATTTTCCAAAGAAGTGGTCTTTGTACCCTGTGTCAAAACCACATCCTCCAAAGATTTGGCTCATATCTTCAGGGACAATGTTTGGTGTATCCATGGACTCCCTCTTACTATAGTTTCAGATCGCGAACCTCAGTTTATTTCAGATTTTACTTCTGAACTTTGCAAACTCCTTGGGATCGAGCAATGGCTCTCCACGGCTTACCATCCTGAAACTGACAGGCAGACCAAAAGAATCAATCAAGATCTCAAACAATATCTCCACACTTACATAGCAAAGAAGCAGGAAGCTTGGGTGGAATGGATCAAATTAGCCCAATTCCAGCACAATAACACCCTCACTTCCACCACTGGCACTATTCCTTTCGCCATTACCCAAAATTACCACCCCCATTTAGGTTTCGAAGGCAATGCCAAGTTGGCAGCCAGAGATTTTGGAAAAGAAGCTGGGAAAGCTCACACGGAGGTTAAAGAAGCTCTGGAAGCTACCCAAAAAAGAATGAAGTGTTCTGCAGAACAGAAGCAAAGCAAAGCTCCAGATTACACTGTCGGAGATCAGGTATGGCTATCCACAGAACATCTCAAACTCCCCTATACTGCATGGAAATTAACCCAAAAATGGATCAGACCATATACCATCACCAAGGTCCTACCTAATGCCGTCGCACTATGCCTCCCTAAATCCATTCACATTTATCCCATGGTCAATGTTTCCCACATTAAACCCTATCGAGAAGTTCTAGATGAACAATCAACCTTATGACCCAACCCAATTGTGATCACAGAGGAAGGGCATGAGGAATACAAAGATGAATCAATCATGGCATCATGAATGAAAGGACAGCAACTCCAGTACCTCATACACTGGAAAGGCTGGGACAAAGACAAACAGATCATATGTGGGAACCACTAGCAAATTTGGCTAATGCAGAAAAAGCAATTGTTGAATTTCATAAAAAGAACCCATCTTCCCCCAGAAAGATCCGTGGAATCTCCACCTACAACTTCACCACCCTTTTCCACAATTACTCTATAGATACTGAAACTCCTTTCCATGCCATGCATCTGGATTTCGAGGGAGATATATAAACCCCATTACACCCTTGACTTTCCCAGCACCTTCTCCTTGCAACCATGTCTATCATCACCCTTTTTATCTGCACCACCATTGCCTTCATCTCCACCCTGGTCTATGTCCTTGTTCATGCCATCACCATCCATGCCTCCAGCCTGGTCCAAGAGGCAGCCTGTATGCAAACCCCCATCCTTGTTTCCCTATCCTTAGGGCCATGGCACATCTTCACCTTTTCTACAGTCACAACTACTGAATGGATGGCCATCGGAGTCAAGCAGAGCTGAGGTAAGCTGGTCAAGTGTCCCCCTCCTAACTGGGAGAACAATCAATGGGACATGACCAATGACATGCTGGCAAACGGTCAGAATCAGGGCCAATGGGGCAATTGGTAAGCTGAGTCGTCTTAAATGGCAATCCATACCTGAAAATGGATTGGACAAGCTTATCAAGGTATCATTGGGATGACTCAATCTAAAAGGGGGGTAGTGTTACGATTTCTCCATTTTCTCTTCATTCTATTGGCTTACTTATCATATGATTTCCTTCTTCTTTTCTCATTGGATTGCATATGACTCCACTTTTACCTTACCATATCCATCTTCACAGCATTGACTGCACATAGCTGCGCACGCAGCATTGCTCATCCTTACTAGGTAGTTCATAGCTTGGTCTGTGCACTTTCCTCTCTAGTATATAAACCCATGTACATCACCGTATTCCTTAGTCTTATCCATTTGTTTACCTCTCACTCTAGGCTTGAGTGTGAATTAAAGATACCGCTCTCTACTCTCATCTACTTGCTTCAGACTTGACGATTAGTCGTGAAGCCTCAAACACTGGTTGATTGTTGTCTTGCTCTTGAGCATCACAACTTAAGTCTAGGTTGTTACAGTGAGTGGCAATCCTGTCATATCCTGTCCTAACTTTGACCATCCAAACCAACTTCAGACCACTCACTCATGAACTCCAAAGCATTTACACCTAGGACTTTACTTCCGCCCTCCAGACTTCCTTAGTTATCACTTATGTACACATCTTTCCCCTTTTGTATTAGCTCTGCTACTTTCTTGCTTCCAAACCTGTGCTCACACAGCTCTGGTTATCTCAACTCCAAGCTCCATCTTACTCAGACTCTGCCTTACTCATCTCCTCTTAGTATAGTTTCCATTCTTTGTACATAGCATCCCTCCAACCCTTCATTCTAACTTACACACCCTCTGCCACATCATATGCTTTCCATTCCATTCTGTATGCTTGCAGTATAGCATCTCTGATATCTCTATTTATTCCGGTATGAACTCTGACTGGACTTCACTATATAAACCATGTCTTCTCTATGTAATTCCTTAGCTTGAATATTGACTTGATCTATTGAACTCCTCTTCTGATCACTCCTCTCTTCGATAGGACTTTCCTTGTCCTAACTCTGTGTCATCTACCTTCACTCTGAAATATTGGGACATGAACATCAGCAAGGGCACAGCACATAAGCTGAGGCCAACATCCCCTAGGAATCTGACAACTCTGGAGTTCCAGAGTTGCATAGGAGTTCATCTCCAGCACAGCTCTAACAGATCCACACAACCCGAAGAACATAACATTGGGTTCGAACAACCCAAACAGAGTAATAAAGGCGGCTTCCCAGCAGTCTTCCAGTTTAATAAGGATGTTGTTATATCCCCATCGGACATTGAACTTGGTGAAGATGTTGGATCCCTTGAGTTTATCAGTGAGATCCTGGATTTGGGAAAGAGGGTAGGCATTCTTCATGGTGTGGGAGTTGAGGTAGTGGTAGTCCTGACACGGATGAAGGAAACCATCTTTCTTTGACACAAAGAAGAAAGGAGATGCTTGTGGCAACTTAGAAGGGGAAATCTTCCCACTCTTCAAGTGCTCATCAATGAAGTCTTTACACACTTTTTGTTTGGCTGGGTTCAGCAGGTATGTTTTGGCAATTTTCGGGGTGAACTCCAGTCTGAGTTCAATGGCATGATTGAAAGGACATGAAGGGGATAATGTCCCATCCTTTGGTTTGGTGAAGATGTTGGCAAATGTAGAATACTGTGGGGGTAACTTCACCTCAGGTTTGGTGAAGTGTTGGGTGATTTTGGTGGTGATCATCATCTTCTGCATGTGAATGGAGGGTGGCAAAGGGGCATAATGCTCTTTCCACCATTGTGCAACCTTGCTATCAGGGTCCAAGCCTAGATAGCACAAGAAGTACTGGGTCTTGTCCGGAGCCTCGATCTTTCTTCTGGTGGTGGCTATCTTTCTGGCTTGTTAAATCAGCAAGGAATCATAGAGTTTCCTCATATGAGCAAAGGCATATTTTTGAGCTTGTTGCATAGGGGTGGAGTTGAACATGAGGAGAGAGGGGATTGTGACCTTTCCAGAGGCCCAGTCAATCATGGGGTTTACTTCTTAAAGCCAAGGCATTCCAAGGATCACATTTTCTTTTTCACAGTTGAGCATGAGAAATTCTCGTTCCTTTGTTGTTCCTGCTATTTGTATGGTCAGCTGGACCTTGTGATAAATGATCCTGGCTTGGTTTGGTGAGCCATTCACATTGTAGGCTCATATTGGAGTCTTCAGTTGTATAAGCGGGTGTCTGTTCCACTTAGCATGGTTTCTATCCATGAAGTTTCTGGTTGCTCCATAATCAATGAGAGTGGTGGTGTCAATGAAGACTGCTCCTTCAGGCCTTGAAAGAGAAATGACAATGAGTAGGGATTTGGCCTAAGTACTTGTTACAGTGACATGAGCAAGTCTATGAGAAGGAGGTAATGACTTCGACTTGTCATTCCCCTGTACTAAAAATCCTGTTGAGCAGACTCTCCTTTAGCCTGCTCTTCGATGACTAGAGTGGATACCTGCTCACAGGATCCCTCAATTGTCAGTCCTTTGAGTTGTTGGTTTTCTTCCAATTTGTCCTGATCAAAACACATTTTGAGCACATGAAGTACCTCATCATGTGATCTTCCTTGGGCTTTCAACTTCTTGACATACAGAGCAAGTTGAGAGTTCAATCCTGTGGCTATGTGGATGTATGATGGAGGCATAGGGACCTTGGTGGCATGGACCTGCACTTTACCCAGTCTGGGCAAGTACTGTTGTCTTGGAGGCCTTCCTCTGCCAGCTCGTGGATGGTTCCTGGTTGAACAATCCTTCTTGTGACATATGAAGCACCTATTCTTTTTGATGTGCCTTGCTCATTTGATCAGAGTGAGTCATATCACATCAACATCCATAGTGTAGGGGTCTTGGGGGGACTTTTGAGATACGTTGCCATCATCCCTACTTCCACTCCCCAAGCCTTGGATGTGAAGAAGGTGCCAATGGAACTTGGAGGCATCCTTGATCCAAGTGGTTAGCGTCTTGGGTACTTGTCATATCCCGTCCTAACCCTGACCCTCCAGACCAACTCTGGACCACTCACTCATGAACTCCAAGGCTCTTATGCCTAGGACTTCACTTCCGCCCTCTGGACATCTTTGATTCTCACTTACGTACTTATGTTTCTCCTTTTGTATTAGTTCCGCTTCCTTCTTGCTTCTGAACCTGTGCTCGCACAGCTCCGGCTATCTCAACCCCATACTCTGTCTTACTCAGATTCCGCCTTACTCATATCCTTACTCATGCAATGTTTTCTGTTACTAATGTGATGTCCATACTCCATATATATAGTTCTCAGTACATAGTCATTAGCTTTAGCTTCAATATCGACTTAGACAATTATCCTCTGTCTTCTGCACTTCGAATTCATCTTTCTCTTTGCAATCCACCCAAGTCCTAGCAACTCCGATCAACCTCTGACTATCCACTCCGAAATCCGAGGCACGCGACCAAGCAAGGGGGCAGCACATAAGCTGAACCCGACGCCTCATTCCGACCAGAACTCCGGAGTTCCAGAGTTCATCAGAGGATAAGTCACAGTCTTAACAGTACTACTGCCTGCAATATGACATGGTCAAGATCTTCAGATCCAGACCTGTGATGAACAACTCTACCAAGGTGTAGTTGTCTGCTTTGAAACCTGATTTTCCAGCTGCAGTTTTGAATTTTTGCATGTAGGAACTAAATGACCCAGTCTCTTGAGGGTCCTGGCTCATCCTGAGCTTTGCAAGTGCCTGCTTGGCCTGTGTTTTCATGTCAGCGGGGAAGAATGTCATAAGGAAATCTTTCTTCATAGCGGTGAAGTGCAATGGCACTCCTGCTTCCACCTTGTTTATCTTGTCATACCAACCTTCAGTGAAGTTGGCACCATCATCTTTGCTCATTTTATTGAGCGTTACCAACACCATAAGGTTACCATCCTGGTAGATGTTAGTGTTCAGATGGAAGTAGGATTCCATCGCAAGTATCCATTGGTGGGCATCCTTGGGCATGCCAGAGAAGTCAGAAGGCAACCCTGCCTTGTATTCAGTGGGATGTGGATTGGTCATCATGATAGGTGATACTATAGTGGATTTGAAGCTGTTAGAGGGGGAAGGAGGTGGGTTTGAGGGTGGGATTGAGATGGAGAGTCCTTCAAAAGCAGGGAGGGGGTTAATAGAGACAACTGGGGTGGATATTGGAGTAAGGTCTTGGATTATCCAGTCTGACCCAGAGGGAGCACTGCTAGAAGTGGGAGGGGGTATCTGTGAGGAAGAGGAAGAGGCGGTGAGGGGGAGGGCAGCGATGACGGGGGTGGTGAGTGGCATGGAAGTCTTGCAGTGAGGGGCAAGAAGGGGATTTTCAATAGCCTCTCCTGCTATGTGGCAGGTGGCAGCTTGCTTAGTGCATTGGTGATCTTCCCAAGAGATGTTGAAGGAGGATGTAGTGGAGGTGGGTGGGCCTGACAGTGAGATAGCTGGGGCAAATGGAGAAGCTAGTTCTTTTGTTACACTACTGAGCATGAACTAGTGAGAATGGCACAGATGTGCACAGACAGTGACTAAGGAGAACTACACAACCATGTGTGAAAAGTAATCAAAGAAGCGAGAGCAAAGTCAACCCTGACGATGCTAGAGCAATAAGATACTCAGACCAATCCTGGCCTGGACTAGTGTCAAGCAATGGTGAATTGCATAGAACTAGCTTAAGGAAATACAAGTACAGCTACTACCCTTTATATAGGGTTGGGAATGGTGCATGGACCTGGTCCGTGTGTTACAATTTCTTCCTTTTCTCATTATCCTATTGGCTCACTGATCGTATGATTTCTCCTCCTTTTTCATTGGACTAGTTATTGTCCCATTTTACTTTTACCGTTTTTGTCTACATAACCTCGACTGTGCATAGCTGCGTACACACAGCTTTACTCATACATACATAGTAGTAACGCATAGCCTGGTCCATGCTAGATAGTCTATAGTATAAATACCCCATGTACAGTATGAATCCTCAGTCTTATTCACTTGTTATCCTCTCATCTCTAGACTTGAGTCTGAATTAAGGATACTGCTCCTCTACTATCACATCTACTCACTTTAGGTCTGATGATTGACCTTAAAGCCTTGAACACTGGTGCTTGTTGTTGTCTTGCCCTCGAGCATCATGACTCTGTCTAGGTCATTACACCATGTATGGTACAATGACAAGAGAGGAAAGTGGAATGATCTTGAGTGAGAAAAGAGGAATCATACAATGTGAGAGCCAATCAGAGAAGAGGATGAGAACTCATATGATGATAAAAAAGAAACAAACATGAATGCACAGCAACAGGCCTGCAGAGGAAAGGATGCATCATCATGGAGAGTCTAGGGCCAGTTGGCATATGAGTCAGAACAAGTCAAAGACGAGAAAGAAAAGAAAAAGGCAGTGCCACATCCATATCACAACAATATCCATGTTTTTTTTTTCCTTTTCCATTATTGTATGATTCTCTTCTCTCTTTTCATTCACTCCTTGTTATCATTGTAAGAAAGATAGTCAGTGTGGGAAGTGAGTATAACTTGTCCCAGGGGTTCTGAAAAGGATAGAAGAGGAAGGGTTTGCTCCAAACCTATCTCGAGCACAGGCAAGAGAATCTGGAGTGTGGGAAACACAGAACAGAAGTCCAAACACGGACACAGATAACACAGAAGTGGACCTGGAAATGGACCTGGAAACAGATGGGAAAGATGAAGGAAAAGGAGGGAAGAAACGACTCAGAGACAATCCTGCACACAGGCAGGTGACCTTCAGACTGCAAGAAGATAATCTATTCCTAGCTAGACAAGCTCTTTAAGTAGAATGTAGCTATTGGAAATGCTACATGAAAACTTCCAGGGACCCTGTCATCCCTGTCAGATGCGAAGGAAAATAAAGAGGGCTGCCTCTATGGTATGGTAGTGACAGTGGTGCGAGCCTAGAGCCCTGGTGCGTGATGTCCGAAGTGATATGAACAACAGAAGTAAGTCCAGACGACCCAGACACGGAATAGCGGAACAGAAATGGAATGGAAATGGACAGATAGGATGGATTGGACATGGATTGACACGGATTGATGTGGGATGACGACCTGGAAACCTGTGAAAGATGGGGTTTCAACCGTAGAGAGTTACGAACTCCTACATTGTTCCACTTTCCTAACTCATCATTGTACCATACACAGACTTGGTCTGTGCACTGTAGGAGTTTATCACTCTCTATGGTTGTAAACCCCTCTTTCACAGGCTTCCGGGTCGTTGTCCCATATCTTTCCAAATCATTCCATGTCCAACCCATCATATCTGTTCATATCCATTCCGTTTCTGTTCTGTTATTCTGTGTCTGGGTTGTCCGGACTTACTGCCGCTGTTCATATGACTTCAGATATTGTGCACCAGGGCTCTAGGCCTGTGCTGCTGTCACTGCTGTACCATAGAGGCAGCCCTTTTTATTTTCCTTCACATCTGACAGGGATGACAGGGTCCCTGGAAGTTTTCATGTAGCATTTTCAATAGCTACATTCTACTTAAGAGCTTGTCTAGCTAGGAATAGACCATCTTCTTGCAGTCTAAAGGTCACCTGCCCATATGAGGGATCATCTCCAAGTCATTTCTTCCCTCCTTTTCCTTCATCTTTCCCATCCGTTTCCAGGTCTGCTTCTGGGTCTGCTTCCGTGTTATCCTGTTCCATTCCAGACTTCCATTTCTGTATTTTCTGCACTCCGGATTCTCTTGCCCACGCTTGAGATAGGTTTGGAGCAAACTCTCTCTCTTCTATCCTCTTCAGAACCCCTGGGATGAGTTATACTCGCTTCTCACACTGATTATCTTTCTTACAGTGCCATTCCCAACCCTATATAAAGGGTAGTAGCTGTACTTGTATTTCCTTAAGCTAGTTCTACGCAATTCACTGTTGCTTGACACTAGTCCAGGCCAGGGCGTCAGGGGCTGATGGCCCCATATGAGATTCAGGTCTTATGACCATGGTGCATGTGATAGAAGTAATCACATGCACCGTAGTAGCTAGTTGAAAAGAGGGGGCCTCACGACAGCAGGCCCCCATCTACTTTACCTTTACATATCATCTGGCAAATCCAAAATGGTTCACTTTGCCTGCGTGAACTTAAGGTATAAGATAATGGACCTTACAATTTTTTGAAGTGCATATCACAGATTCACCATGAGTCGCACAGTAACCCGCAGTTATGTAAGAGCAGTGGCTATTCAGCTGCAAGGACTTGGGTGTGAACCACCCCCAGACAAATATAATTGTCAGGGCTGAAAAGGTCTGCCTGAAGGAAAAAAGATGACTAAAAAGTCAAAGAAAAAGGGATCTACCCCCTGGACTGAAACTGAAGGCACTGGTCAAGGACCAAATGAAAAATGGTCTGAGGACAATAGCGCCTCCACGCTGGGGGGAGCTCAGATCCCCCAATTGGAGGTCAGTGCTGAAAGGGTTGCAAGAGAAGTGATGACTGAATTATCCAGCACAACAGCTGAAGCATTGAGTCCCCTCACCTCTCAGAATACAGAAAGAGAGCTGACTTGTCTTTCAGTCAAATCAGAACCTGCATAGAGGGATGAGAGCCTGCTCAGACAGATATACACAAAGGGAGTGAGACCCTTCTTGAGGGCACCCTCACTGGAGGCCTCAATAAGGTCCTCCTTGGAGAGGGAAATCCCCCTACATCCATCTTACGTTTATGAAAACATTGTTGGATATCTGGATGAAATGTACTGCCAATGGGCAGAATACAGGCGAGGCCCAGGTGGTTTTGATAACCACGGAGTAGAACCAGGATGGTTCCATGCCCATCTGATTGACTGCCTTAGAATCACAGTTAATCAGGAAGTGGAGAGAGAATCTCCAGTTGAGTCAGATAACAATGCCAAGGAAGTACCTGTTAAGCTCGAAACAGAGGAACAAACTCCTCAGGTCTCCCTTGGAAATACTCCCCAACACCCTATAAATAGAGGGAGTCACCGCCCTGGGGGGTTGGCCCCCGACATGCCAAACAGGCCAAGGTATCTATCCAGGCATGACTCAGATATCATCCGTCACATCTTTGGGTCAGACTGAGGTGAGGAAATAAATCGCCAAAACATTCATGGACAAGCAGCAATGGCTGCTGGAGGGGATCCTCCTGATGCAGGAGAGTCCAGCAATGGAGATTCCTCTAAGGGAGAGTCTGACAAGGAAAATGAGCCAGAAGCTATATACCATGGGTATTCAGAAGATAGGGATGGGGAAAACATCCCGCTGGGAAGGGGCCTGCCTGGGCGAGGTGATCTGCCAGGAGGAGGCCCTCCTGGATGAGGCCCATATGGAGGAGGACCTCCCAACAACCCAAACAACCTGTATGGAAATCAAGGGAATAGAGGACCACTAGAAGATCCTCCACAAGGCAATGGTCCCAACTGACAGTACCTTAGGGAATTTACCCCTGGTAACGTGTGCTATGTGGGTCTCATGCAGCACTGATACATTGATCATATCAGGGAACAGGTCAGTCAAGTGACTGGACCAGTTGGTCCTGAGGTAAAAGCTATGAGCCTACCCAAGCCGGGAAAATATGGAGGTCAAGACGACCTCAAGAAGTTTGATGAGTGGATCAGTCAATTACTGAAGCACTTCAGGACCTTTAAGATTACTGGTCCTGACTGCGAGGATGATCATATTCTATATACCAGACTGTTCTTGGAGGATATGGCCTCCCAATGGTATGACCAGGAGGTAGAATCCCCCGATCGACAAGTCCAGTATTGGACATTCAAAGATCTTATCTGCGAGCTCTTCAAACATTTCATGCACAAGGCGTCAGCACAAAATGCTGCTAACCAGTATGATCATACCAGGTATAATCCTGGAAAGGGTGCACTTGCATTCTACAATGAACTGAAGTGGTGAGTGTACCAGATGGTACAACCCCCCAACAACTATTCATTCAGGAGGAAATACCTCCGAGGGCTCCCGAGTTCCCTCATAGACATGATGTATAGGGCTCATAGTATAACTGCTGAACACTTGACAATCCAGGAAATTCTCGAGGAGGTTTGAAAGATGGAGACTGCCCAGAAAGTGATTGAACTGCACCAATGTGCTACTTAGCACTCCAGAGGGAAATCCTCCATGAACCCACTTGGGAAAACAAATCCCCAATATCAGAAGAGAAACCATGATCGTTCCTTGGGCAGCACAGGTAATAAACCCAAATTCTTCAGGAAGGGTAATACCCTTTATCAGAACAGGACTAAGTTCCAAAGTTCAGGGCAAAAGCATGAGCCCAAGGGTGATCATGATCACAAAGGAAAGGAGCAAACACACTTGAACGATATGTGGAAACAACCCCACAAATTCCTCAAGGGAATCCACTGCTATAAATGTGGCAAAGAGGGCCACATGGCACATCAATGCTACCTTGGCAATGGTGGGGATAACCCACATGTGGTTGATGTACAAGAAGGATCGGACAAAGGGCAACAAAGTCCCGACCCTTAGTAGGGCAAAGGAGAAACGCCCCCTAAAGAGCCTGAAGCTGCGGATGACAAGGAATTAGCCTTGGTTATTGAATCGTCAATAGACGAATTTGACGTCGATGACGATGACAAGCCAGTCGCCTTTTTAGGGGTGATGTGCAAGGACAAAGACCCACTCAACGACCATTTTGTCATACAATGTGCAATGATGCACATAGAAGAGGGGGAAGAACAACCCCCAGAATTGATCGGATGGGACTGGTCTTGCCAATACGGCATTACACACATAGGTAATTGTGACGCCTGTGAGGCCTGGGTGCATCACGTTGAGGAGGGGATACGATCTGGTGATCCTTCCCTCCAAGGGGCAATAGAATTCCCCACAGAATTTGCAAAGAAAGAATTTCTTCAAGGTCAGGATATCAGCAGACGACAAGCCGAACACCCCTCTGGAAACATGGAGGAGTGGCTCCTAGCCACAGCCCAATAGATGGGATATTATATCTGACATATGGATAAGAGGTGATTTGGCCTCATATGAAGAAGTTATGGGCTTGCAAGCACAGGCCCAGAGATTGGAAATTGAGGCAGGGCCCCTAAGGAATGGCCTGGCTGTACTATTGCATGAGCTCCACCTCATGAGAGAGGAACTCACAGGGATCAAAGACACTCTGATGAAGTAGAGTTAAAAACCCTACAAGCATCAGCAAACCCCTTTGTTTCACACAGGGGCTACACTGTAGACCTACAGTGCACTACAGACATCAAAGTTGAACACAACATGAAAATAACCATATTTTAGCTCGTTGTAACTCATTGTACAGCACTGTACAAAGGGGGACCTATCTGTAACATTGTGGCACTGTAGTGTGACTGTACAGTGCTGTACAGTGCTGCACATTACATAAGGGGTTTGCTGATGAAGGGATGATGTGGGTGAAACAAGATGGGAGAGTAGAAACACTCCCTGCCAAGCATTCACCAGGCATGGCCGAAGTCATGGATGTCAATGGGTTGACCTCTGAATGCCCAGTGGCAAAAAAATCAACTCCCCTGGATGAACAAAAGTGGGTCTGGTCCAAACTATACGGACCGACCCACAAAGAGAAATGTGATTCATGCGGCACCACCATCAACCACATTGCAGAAAGCTCTGCTGAGGGAAGTGTTTCCCTCAACCTGGTACAACTGGACCTGGAACAGTTTGCAGAAAGGAGGTATCTCCAAGGTTGGGAAGACTCTGATAAAGCCCAAATGGAGTTGCAAGGGCTCGATATCTGCTGAGTACAGCATGAGATGTGGGCACTCATAAACCATGTCACAAGGATGGCTCAAGTCATCAAATGAGCATCCAAGCCTGCCGGAGATCGGGCACATCTTCTTTTACGAAACAGGCCAACTGGACAGATTGAAAGCATGATCAGAGAGCTGCAGCAAATCAACACTCAACTCATGGAGGCCCTCCCCCGCGATGTCTACATATACACAGACAATGTTAATGTGGATACATCTCATGGGGTTCTCCATGTGGGTAGGAAAAACCCATCCGAACTGCCTGAGCTGCACATGGCAGCAATAGAAATAAAGGCAGAGAAAAACCCCAAAGCATTTTGGTATGCAATGAACTTAAAACTGAGTGTGGGGACTCCCACTACAAGTGCACAACCAAAAGTCACTCCCGAGATGCGCAAGTGTGCAATGATTGAGGGTAAAATTGGCAGTTGTAACACCTATATCATGATTGATACCAGTAGCACCAGTAACTTCATGAGCCCAGCATTTGCAAAAGTCACAAAAATGAGGGTATTCCCTCTAGACCTACAGCTTATGCTGCAATTGGGCTGCATCGGCAGCCAGTCGAAGATCACTCATGGAGCATCTTTGAGTATCATACTAGGAAGCACAGCTTCTGAGATTTATCTTGACATAGCAAATATTGACTGCTATGACTGTATCCTAGGGATATCTTTCCTCTACAAACACAGAGCGGTCATTGACTTTGTGAAGAAACGCATCCAGATTGGCAATATTTCCATTGCCCTGCTAGAGAAGAATGAGGCGACCAGACGGTCTCCCATCCTGGTACCCCACTATGACTGACGGTCGAGCCCTGCAAGGCTGAAACAACCTCATGAGGGCTCTAGAAGGGGAAGGACTGGAGAGAAACCACAGGCAAATGTTTTGCCAGAGCAGCATCTTGCCACTATGAAAACTAAAGAAACTGTACTATCTGATGTGGATACACCCCACCTGAGGAACCAATGGTTCCGAAAATACAAAACAAGATTAGGAGGGATGGTACCCAAACTCCTCCCACTGCAGGAAGTTAACCACACAATCCCACTGGTTGAGGAAGGCATAAAGTATGCCTATCACCTTCCTTACTGCACAGATGCGCTAAAGCAACAATTGTTGGATAAAATCTGACTATATACTGACGCTGGTTGGTGGGTAATGAAGAGCATCCCACAGGCTGCTCTGATGCTCTGCATCCCAAAGAAAAATGGAAAGCTGAGGACAGTTATTGACTGTCAAAAAGAGAATGATAAGATGATCAAAGATGTGACTCCATTCCTGAATCAAGACCAGATCCGGATGGATGTGTGTGGCCAGAGCGAAATATCGCTCGAGATAGACCTCTCGAATGCATATGAGCAGGTCTGGATTGAACCAAAGGATGTCCCCAAGACAGCCTTTGCAACGATCTATGGGACCTTCATTAGCCAGGTCATGCAACAGGGGGATTATAATGCCCCCGCAACATTTCAATGTCTGATGACAGTGATCTTTAGAGATCACATCGGACGTTTCATATATGTCTATCTGGATGATATATTCATCTACAGTGACAAATTGGAGGACCACAAAAGGCATCTCCAGATCATATTTGATCTGCTGGAGAAAGCAGACTTCTTCCTAGAACAGGAGAAGTGCGATCTCTATGCTAATAAGCTCAACTGCCTCAGCCACATCATCAAGATGAAAGGTGTCCATGCCGACAGGGACAAAATGTCCTGAATTTGTAATTGGAGGACACCAAAGTCCCTTAATGAAGTCCAGCGCTTCATGGGACTCATCAAGTATCTGGCACAATTCATGCTGGATGCCTTGGTGTATACAACACCCTTAACAGGAATCCAAAGGAATGGACATCCCTTTAAGTGGAGAGAGATCCACAACAGATGCTTTCAAATGATCAAGGACCTGGCATGCAAGTACCTGGTCCTTAGACCAATCGACCTGAGAAAGGACAAGTCCATTTGGCTCATATGCAACGCTTCCCTCTATGGGGTAGGCATATTATACAGGCAAGGGCCTGATTGGAAGACCTGCCACCCAGCAGGTTTCATGTCCAAGAAACTGAGCAACGCTCAGCAAACTACCAGACATATGAGCGAGAGACGCTCGCAATAATTGAGGCACTACTCAAGTGGGAGGATAAACTCCTTGGATTTCCATTTACAATTGTCACTGATCATAAGGCATTGTCAAATCTGGAAGCAAGTCCAACATCTCCAAGCTAGTCCAGGCACTCCTGTCTGAGTCTGAAGATCTCAGCCAGTAGGTGCACTCGGAGTTGACATCAGAGCTACAGGACTTCATTCTGGAGCTTCAGACTTTCTTCTATATCCTTTTGGGGATCACTTAGAGTCATACAAGTGCATCTCTGCCCATAAGTATAAAGTCCCTGAGTCTTTTTCAAACTCCTCAGTTGTCTTGCACCTCCTTGGGCAGCAGCTGAGTGGGCATCCCTGCCCTTTACTTAGCTTGACAGGCATTGGGATACCTCCAAACACAGTGGAAGCTGTCCAGTAGACAGGTCCACTGGATTGACTACATGTCGTGATTTAATGCGACGATAATATATGCTAAGGGTTCAGAGAACCGAGTAGCTGATTGCTTGTCCCAATACTACAAGAAGAAGGATGGCAATGAAGCCTCTGATGAGGAAGTCGACTGGGCAAACACGGATTTGTGTCTAGACCCAGAGGGGGATGACCTCCCCCAGGATAGGTGGCTCAAAATGAGGGCCATAACTGTTGAAGGAGAAAACCCTCAAAAATGCCAATGTCTTGCTGAATGGCAAGAGATGCGGATACTAGAGGCACAAGAGATGGCCTCTGCAGCGGAAAGGACAACCATGAAAGCTCCCCGCACACATGTGAGTAGTATTGTGCATGGCCTGGCTTGGCTTGAGAGCCCCAGCTCAGGCTTGGCTTCAAATGGCTACAGCTTATAGAAAAGGCAGGCTGGGCCACCCTCAAGGGCTCAGGCCTGGCTCCAGCTTGGCTCTGGCTCAGGCCAAAGCTTGTGTGTTGCACTGGCATAGGACTTGACAAGACTTGATACTATGTACTAGTAGATTAGTCAAATAAAAGCATAGCAATATCATCCCCTTTGTCTACATCATCCAGGCCCAGAGGCTCATCATCTGCAAGGCCCTGGTCCCCCATCAGTTCATCCCAGCCCTCACTTGTACCCTTCAAGTCTTCCTGGGATCCTGACAAAATGAAGCTGATATTATTGATCCCCTCGATCTCTGACAGCACTGATGGGTCTTCACAGAAGAGCAAATCACAGTGAATGAGACATTTGAGACACTGGAGTGCCTTGACAATGTCCCCTTTGAGTCGATCACGGTGTTTGCTGATCATGATCCCAGCAGACGAGAATGCCTGCTCACTAGAGATGAAGGTGGCCATAACTGAAAGGTAATCACGAGCAAGTGATGCCCAGACAGGATATCAAGCAGCGTTAAGTCCCCACCACTGGACAATTGACATACCAGGTCCAAGTTGGTCTTTGGAGTTGAGGTAGCCATAGAACTCGTCATACCAGGCTTCACTGGGTGCTGATGCTGAGCCCAAATCATTTGTGTTGTCATTGCTGTTGTTGTTGTTGTCATCATCATCAGGAAGCTCTTGCAAGAGCTGACCAATTTTCCCATATGTGGACACCAATGGCATGGTTTTCAGTGCCTTTGGTTGTCCTGTTCTGCTATTCAGCTCCAAGTGGCATTGTCGGTACTATTGGTTGGTCACTGAGAGCAAGTTTGATGGTCAAAAAAAACACATTACATACCACATCCTCTGCCCACTTTAGCGCCTTTTCATAGAACTCCTTCCCCCAGTATTTTCGTATGTGATTGCCTTTTTGTATGGGATTGAGCACTAAGTTGGAAATAACAAATCAGTAGCTCATATCAACATGATTGGTTAGCACTTACACACTGGCATTGCAATAGTGTAAAGCTCATTGGTAGATGTCCAATTGTAATAGTGAGCAATTTTGCTTACTCCTGCTTCAAGCGCAGGCCAGAAGTCACAATATTCGAGCTTAGTGCTTTGACTATCCCACACTGCATGCAATGCTTCAAGCACAGGGAGAGCAAGGTGAACAGTAGGCCTGGAATCAGATGAGAAAGACTGTTGTGCTTTCTCAGACTTGCCCAAGAGGGCCAATAGGGTTCGATGTAAGAAAAATAGTCAGTGTGGGATGCGAGTATAACTTGTTCCAGGGGTTCTGAAGAGGATAGAAGAGAGAGGATTTGCTTCCAAACCTATCTCGAGCACGTGCAAGAGAATCCAGAATGCGGGAAACATGGAAATGGAAGTCTGGAACAGAATGGATAACATGGAAGTGGATCTGGAAACAGACACAGAAATGGATAGGAAAGATGAAGGAAAAGGGGAAGGAAAATGACTCAGAGACAAACCTGCACACGGGCAGGTGACCTTCAGACTGCAAGAAGATAATCTATTCCTAGCTAGACATGCTCTTAAGTAGGATGTAGCTATTGGAAATACTACATGAAAACTTCCAGGAACCCTGTCAACCCTGTCAGATGTGAAGGAAAATAAAAAGGGCTGCCTCTATGGTATGGCAGTGACAGCGGCACAGGCCTAGAGCCTTGGTGCGCAATGTCCAAAGTGATATGAACAGCAACAATAAGTCCGGATGACCCGGAAACAGAAACCCAGCACGGAGATGGAACGGACTAACACAGATTGGACAGATTGGACACAGATTGACACAGATTGATGTGGGACAGCGACCCGAAAAGCTGCGAAATAGGGGGTTTTAACCATAGAGAGTGACGAACTCCTACACCCAAGGGGGACTTAGATACTGACTATCCTCAGTCAGCCCTATGACTCGATGACATGATGGCGACCATGACCCAGAAATGAACGTGCGGATGATGGGGTGCAGCAAGTGTGTTCCAGAAGTTGTATGGAGTCAGCAACAGTGGTATAGGACAGCATGTGCAATGATCTGGAGCGCAGATGGGGGAACATGAATGTGATGATGCTCAGATGGACATCATCAAGCTGGTGACTCAGAGGGTGATGCAGACATCAATGTGGTCAACTAGCGGAAATGAGTGTGGATCTTGACATGGTTCCGGATGATGGTATGGGTGTGTATCAGCAGGTGACTCAGAAGGTGGTATGGATGTCAATATGGATGACAACAGCAGTAAGTGCAGATATGGTTCCAGATGGATATCATCAGATGACTCGGGGGATGGTGTGGATGTCAATGTGGTTGATGGGAACAGCAGTGAGCGGCGGATGAGGTTCCGGATGATGATATGGATGGGTGTCTAACCAGAAACAGCGAGTGTGGGCCTCTGGCACAAAGGATACATCACAGCACTGCAGCAGGGGTCCAGAATGAATAAGGACGGTGTCGCGGATGATGCAGGTAAGTGGCAGCACGGTGCCTTCATCGTGGTCGCATCTATGGTCTCTGTCTATGTCCAGAATCTGTGTACAATCGCTAAAGAAAGACGGAAAGAAAAACACAGATAAGGAATGGAAAAGAACTTGGATACAAATGAAAATGAAACCCAAAGCAACACGGGCTTTGCGAGGTTCCACTCAGCTTGTCTTCGCCGATCAGCTTTCTTATTCTATACCTGCAGAAGCGTGTCCAGGAATGGGCATCCGGAAATTGTGGAACATTGGAGATGGTACTCCGGATAATGTGTGCCATGTCCTGTGCATGTCAGAAGAGCAGAAGGGGTGTAGGTATGGTGTTCCAGACACGTAAATGGGTGTAGGTGAATGAATCCACGACTCTGATGCAGTATGTACTTGGATAGCTATATGAGACATGGATGACAGTACTCGGTTTCTGATTCATCTCTGTAGTGTTCTATCCTGCGATGGACAGTGAGCAAGTAATCAGTAGACTCTGGAGGAATGCCGGGATGAAACAGATATGACCGGATGAAAACTGGGAGAGAGAACAGATGTGAAGAATGGATATGTGGCATGACACGGACACAGCGTGGATCTCTATGATGGAAGGTTAGTGGTAATCAACACGGATGAGACGACGGGGAAACACTGATTGTTCAATCAGAAAACAAGAAAATGTCTGGATAGATGCATGAAAATTTGTATGCAAAACCGAGAGTGCACACTCTCTCCCAAGGGGGACTTGCCTAATGACCTCCTGGTTATTCAGCAGTGGTATAACAGAAGGGGTACATGGATTCCCAGATCGAATGGGTAAAGTCTGGAATGTAGTAGGTAAGTGGACAATGCGGTAGGGGGTGCATGGAGGTTATCCTGCAGCAGATGAAATGAAATGGGTTGCATGACCCAGACGATCAACCCGGATGACGATGGGTCTGACCCAGATGACAGAATGAAGGGGGGCGATGGTATGGGCATGGATGCTGATGTGGAAGGTAAAGGTGGGTGTGAATACCCGGAGGAAAGGGAACAGAAATAGGACGGCACGGATGAGAGAGAAGTGATGGTGCCATAATCGGTGACACCATCCGACTTGGAGTATGACTCGGCATCATCACAGACTTGGAAGGGATCCAGCTCGTCCAGGATCACAAAACTGGGTGCAAAAAGAGATAAGGGCAGTGAATGTGTAGCGCTTCGCTGCTTCGTGAAAAAAAAAGAGAGGGTTGGGATGACTCAGCGTCACCCTCTGCAATACAAATGGGTTCTGGATCATTCGGAACAGTGGTAGTGGGTTCATCTGTAACCAACAACGACAGTGTGTCAGTGCAAATGGGAGAAGGGGAAAGTGGCTCAGATGTTTTGACGAGTGACATGGTAGGTCTGGCCTGGTGTCCGGGAACCTTGACCATGTCCGAAAACAGCACGGCAATGGCACCCTTATCTGTGGAGAGAGATAGTACCTGTGCTTGGTTAGTAGATACTGGTTTGGGTGAGGGGGGAGAGAGCGAATAGGAGGTCTGATCCTCTGCAGCATAGTCGGCTCGGTATGATGCCCAAGCAGCCTGTAAGTAAGCCTGGAATTCAAGGTCAATGGATTCCGGCATTGATGGAATAGTCTCGGCAATGGTGGGTGGTGGATCAAAGACATCTGGCGCAATGTCCATGATCCTGGATTGGTTCAATATATCCGGAACTGATACAGATGGAGTCATGTCCTCCTCGGTGATACTGTAAATGTCAGCGGAGATCGACATGGATGACGCGGGGGAAATGGATGAATAGGAGAATGTTTGTGCAACCAGTATGTGCGCGACTGGCATCTTGGTGGAATGGAACGAACGACCTGTGAGGAGAAACCTAGCGGCCTCTACAATGTCATGCATCAGGTATGGGTCATCCAGATGGATGTCCAGATGTACAATCTGCAGACGATGCCAGAGATGACCACTGAGTGGTTCCGGGAAACCACTAAGAAAGAGTAAGTCGTGGTCGTGCATGGATACACGGTTCAAGGTCAGTAGTTGCGCAGAAACGTGGGTGAAGGCTTGGCTGTACTCCCCTAGATTTTCTAGGGAGCACATCGGCGTGATCTGGTAGTCCTGGACTACCTGAGAGAGGTCGGCGTGGCTATCTTGGTCAGTAAGTTCACATCCTGGATAATACTTTTTAACTGCGGCGATGAATGCATCCCAGTCCAGAGGGTTCGCAGACGATTCCAGAAGCACCTCCCAGAATTTGGCATTGTCAAGATCAGTGTAGCGGATGGTGAATCAGATTTTGTGGGCGATAGTGAGGTTGCATCAGCAAACCCCTTATGTAATGTGCAGCACTGTACAGTCACACTACAGTGCCACAATGTTACAGATAGGTCCCCCTTTGTACAGTGCTGTACAATGAGTTACAATGAGCTAAAATATGGTTATTTTCATGTTGTGTTCAACTTTGATGTCTGTAGTGCAACTGTGACATGTCTGTAGTGCACTGTAGGTCTGTAGCCCCTGTGTGAAACAAAGGGGTTTGCTGATGTGGTGTGGTCACTGAGGACTTCGATGTCATCCAGGAATCCAGAAAGCTCAGAGGCTTTTCCGGTAAACAGCAGTGCGTTTGCGGAACCACGCATGGGCAAGAAAAATGTGGCCATGGTTTGATGTGGCCCAGAGTGGATCTATCAGATATCAGCGATGAGGTGAATGGGTGAAAATCTCAAGCAATAAGCGCTGAGGTAGGGAATGGAGTGTCCTTCTCGACAACCTAATTGAACCCCTCACGGTGGGCTCCAGTTGTAAGAAAGATAGTCAGTGTGGGATGTGAGTATAACTTCCAGGGGTTCTGAAGAGGATAGAAGAGAGAGGCTTTGCTTCCAAACCTATCTTGAGCACATGCAAGAGAATCCGGAGCGCAGGAAACATGGAAATGGAAGTCCAGAATGGAATGAATAACACAGAATATCCAGTCTCCATCTAAAGTTGCAATGTTTGATGCTTTCATAGCCCAGAAGGTAGGTATTCCTATAGCGCACATCTTGATACTGACATTTTGAAGGAAAATCATGTGATGAAAGAGTTTTGCAACAAACTGTGGGGCCACTTGCAAAAAATGAATGAGATCTTTCCCACAAGTGGTGCAATGGGAGCTGGCTCACACCATGGGACAGCCATCAGTGGCAGGACCATGGGGCACTCTGAACCTCTCTCTGTATCACCATTGCCATCACCTGCTACCAACATTGCCTTTCATGCTAGTGGGTTGGACAATGCTGGTGGGATATCAGTTCCTGCACCCTTACTGGTTGCAAATCAACAAGCGATTGCAATGGCTGCTGCATCTGTTCTCATAGCTTTACAATTTCTTACTACCATGCCACCCCCGGATCATGCAAGCCCAGGCCTATCTCCAACATTGTTAAGCTCACCCATCCCATGTACCTTGCCCCACAACACCCCCTCTAGTATGTTGCTAGCAAAGCAGCCTGGGAAGAATAAACACCCCCTTTCTTCACTGTCCCTTGATGAATTAGAGTCTGAGGTCCATTCACTCTTGTTCACATCTTCCCATGATGGCCCACCTCCATCAGCCTTGTCTACTACACCACCCATTCAGTTCACATCACCCCTCCACTGTCCTGGGCCTTCATCATCCATTCATTCCAGACCATGTTCAACCAAACTCAGCCAATATCCATTACAAGCCCAATCTACCACCAGCAGTCAACCTCCTATGATCCATAGTGGCAGCAGAAACACTGGGGCCCCTGGTGTACTATCCAATGTTTTGATCCATTCATTGGATTCCTCCATCCACCACCTCACTGATTCCATGGAAATGACAATGCTAGATCCATTGGTTGCCATGTGTCAAGCAATCCAGATGCTGTACACCAGCAGCATGCCTCAATACCCACAGAACATCAATGATTTATGACTCTTCACTTCTCCCATTGTAAGAAACATAAGGTGGTTGGGAAGGTGATAGGGTGTGAGGGGATTCATCCCAAGGGATTCTTGGTGGTTTCCTATGAGTAAGAGGATGATGCTCCATGTATCCAGGCACTGATGGAGGGAACCCGACGTTTCCAATGCACAGGAAAGTGTGGAAATGCGAGTCCGGAGAGTGGATGACGAAGAGGGAGCGTGAAACCGGTGGGGAATGTCATAGAAGATAGTGGGAAATGGCCCAAGACGAGGTGCATGGACGCTTGACTGGACAGAGACACGAGAACGAGAGAGAGTCCAGAAACACGGATTCCGGATACAAACAGCAATGGCACTGTCGACGAAGATAAGAAAGATCCTGCACACGGGCAGGAGACCTTCAGATGGCAAACCAAAAGATATATTTGAAGTCCCAAGGACAAGGCTTTATAGTCTGGGCATACCCAGACTGTCTAACTCTATTGGAAATAGTAAAAATGTCCCTGCATGTCGCACTAGGAACTGTCTAGCAATGTCAAAACAAACAAGGGTAGTCCAGAACAAGATAGATGAGTGTCGACCAACTGATCCGGACACGAACGAATAGTAAAACATGACTCTGGAATATCCGGAGCGCGGGAAACGTCCAGATAGGCATGGATAAAAATGGATAACTCACAGATCGCACGGGACGGACACAGACAGCAGAGGGACTCTTGAGGAACATGTTGGGAAACACCTGGGAACCTGTGAAAAGCCTCTCTACAACCGTAGGATCCACTGGATTCCTACACCGTGACCCCATCTCCACTGTATCATTCACTTCTTTGCCAAATATCAATACTCATGCTGACTTTGTTGCTGATCTCTACACTTTGCATCATCTCACTGGCAGTGGTGGGAGCACTTTTTCAATGGGGCATGATATTATCTTTGTAGCCATCCTATGTATCCATGTTTCTTGTACTGTGAGTTGGATGAAATTGGTGCTTGAATTACATTGTGGCTTCCATTGCTGCCAATGCTGACATGCTCACATTGACCCCTTCAGTTCTCAAACATTCCCAACATGCTCACATTGGCACAATCATTTCGATAAGCTACAGGTCAGACTGATGATAATCAGTGAGGCTCTCTAATTCTATAACAAGATTGCTCCAATCGTCCTCCAACCCAGTTGCCTCATGATCTGCCAAAATTTGTTGATAATTTTCCCACATTGCCTGTGCAATCACATCTCTCCATGTGCTCATGTCATGATTCTTGTGATGGTCAGCTGATGCTGAAATACCACCATTTGTATCACTAGTGGTGAGTAACTGATCTTCATCATCATTGTCATTGTCAGTCTCCACTGGGATCAGTGTCGTGAGGATTGTGTGTGTAAATGAAATTGTGCAGAGTGCACAATGCTGTAGGAATCCACACCTGTTTATTGAGGTCATATTCTGGTGCTAGTAGAAGAATGTGAAAGTGCTGCTTTAAAACACCAAAGATGCACTTGATCATGTTGCATGCAGATGCATGTCATAAATTGAATAGTTCCTCTCAGCTGGTAGGCCTGTAATACAGACTCAGTGAACCAATGTGTGGAGTAGAATAGTTGAGGACATACAAACATTTGCATGATCCCATTCAGCAAGATGATATCAGACACCTTGGTAGGGAACAAGAAGCTGATGGGACAATGCATAACCTGCATCAGCAAGAAGAAACTTCCCCTGTGGAATACGGAGATTGGTGGAGATCACATCATCATACACATGCACATCTGTTGCTAATCCCTCCCATCCTGTCAGTGTGTAGATGAACCTCAGATTGAGGCCTGAGAATGAAGAGGCCATTTTGCAAAAGGAACCCTTTGCAGTTCTTGTATTGTCCATGGATAATGGCTGGGGGAGAAATAACAATGTGACTACCATCAATAGCACTGATAGTGTTACAGAAGAATGGCCAGAACTTTGGGTTGTAACAAATCTTTGAAGGAGTGTCTTGTCCATCAGGAAACTGGATGTAATCTGTGTAGAATAGGGGAGACAATAATGTGCAAGTGATCTTTTTGAAGTACCTAGTAGTGTGATGTATGTAGTCATGTATGCAGGTCACTGGCATGATCAACAAGACTTACTGACAGATCATATCATTTGAATGCTGGAATCGCTCACCAACATGTCGTGTCATGAGGCCGGTAACACAGGTGTAGAGAAATATACCAACCTGCTCTTCCAATATTACATTCCTTGAATCCTCCAAACCCATTCATCATAGATCATTTATGAGCTGTAAAAACACTGACTTGTGCAGCCCGAGCTCACAACATATGTGCTTAGGGTGTCGAGTGAGAAGTTTGAGCAGCCAGTGAAATCCAGAGAGCAAGGAATTATAATAAGGGATCAGATCCTTTTGGATCCCACATTTCAGAGTATCAAGTAGTACAAAGAGCAGGGCATGGATTAATTTGAGGATCTCACAAATCAAGTGGCATTGGATTTCATCTGGTTTGCTCATTGATTATCAGGGCAGTTGGTAGTAGCATTTCAGTCTCCGACTGTATCTTGGAGGGCAAGCTGAGCCATTCAAAATCACCAAACACAAGCAACTAGAAAGAATTCGATTTTTTCCCATTACTGAACTAGCTCTAATGGGACCTGGGTCATGATTGGATTAGCAACCTCTTTTTGTATAAATGAAAGGCTTGCAGGTCCAAATGTACTGTGAGTCTCTATGATGACATTGTTCAAAATGGATGAAGTTCAAGATCACCTCTACAAATTGGCTAAGCCATTCAAGTTGTGTGCTAAAGCAAGCAAAACTAACTTATCTCCTTTTCATACAATCAACCACATAATCCCATTGATCAGCATCAATAAGATATCTCCTTCAAGTTGGCACTCATCCTGAAGCCTTGAGATCCCAATGGGTAAAGAAATAAAACACCTATTAGTACCTGGTTTTTGAATGGTGGAAAGTCACCAGCATTGTAAACACAGTCCCTATCCTTTTGATTTGCAAACCTGGCACTAATAAGCTTCAAACTGTGATTGATCTGTGAGAACAAAACAAAAATACTCACAAGCTATTAGCACTGCCTTCAAACATTGATGGGATCTTGAATCATGCAGCTAAAGGGAGTCACTGGGAATGTACAAAATGACAGTCATAATGCATTCAATAGTCATATAGTATATATAGAGTCTAATTTGCATAGTCATATCACACTTGCAAGGATTTAAAACAATGACAACTACAGTCTCTCTAAGACTTGAGCATGAAAGAAGCATACATTTTTAAAAGCATAAACATACAACCAAAACAAGAATAATACCTCAGAGAGAAGAAAGTCAATGAGCTTGCATGTCTTCCCCTCTTCAAGCATTCTGACACATATTTTCAGAACTTTCAAAGTGTTCATTCAAGATAAGAAAAATCACAGGTTTACAAGGATTATGATACAATTCACATGGACAAAGATCTCAAGGTCAGCAACTGTGGCCATGTATAGCTCTTTTATGTTATTTCTTTCCTGGACAGTAATTGCATTTACCTTGAAAATCTCCTGGACCTCTGACTTGTTGGCAACCTGGTACAAAATGTCCTTCCACTCAATTGATCTCAATATTCACTAGGATAGAGATGCATCTCTTCCTCTTCTTTAAGGTGAATGTAAGCCTTTTTTTCACATCTTTCACAGAAGGGAAGCTGATGAATAGCAGGGATTGAAAAAACATCTTGTCCATTAGTTACAAATCTAAGCCTTTGATGAAAGTGACCCACTGGAAAATTGTTTGGGTCTTGAAGAAAAGTATAATATCAAGAACTATGAGGAGAGCCCTCAAACACCAACTTTCTCAAGAGGGTTTCCTTGGAATTCCCATTGAAATGCTGAAAATATTTGTGGAAAAGTGGTGGAGATTGACTGGTCATTTTTCTCAGCCAAGGGTGCCACCAGACACAAACCGCCAGCAGGACACTTAATACCCAGTTGTGATACTAGGATGGTGAAGTGTTGAAATGCCTTGGGCCATGGCTGGAACATTCTTATACATGAACAAGTATATGCAAGTGTTCAGTTCAAGATGGCTATACAAGCACTCTGTTATATCCTTGGCCTTATGAGTCAATTCTATTCTTGCCACTCTCCTAGAGATCAACAAAGTCCTCAAAGCCAGCATAGAAACCTTCCAAACCACCCACCACTTAATGGTCAACACCTTATCTAATAACATCCTTTTATCTGCCATAGAAAAAGCTATTGCATTAGTGGATATTTATTGCCACTAGCTCCCTTGAGATTAAAGTGGCCATCAACCTTCTTGTTCCAACTCTCACAGCTGGGTTAATGACCAGGATAATTTGGATGCCCTCACTGTAAGCCTGCCTTGTTGGTCTTACACAAAGGTCCTAGATTCCAGAATGCTTTTGAAGTTGTTGGTTTCTCTAATATAACCTGTTTTGAATTGTAAGAGTCATAAGTATGAGTAAGTAACATGTCAATTTGCTGATGTACATTGATGAAAACTCCTCAGATTCAAGCCCAGCATTCTATGGACTATTCCTTCATCTGTTATATCTGCTTCCTGACCCCTAAAGTCCATCTTGCCCCAGACTTGTCATCTTTGCATCGGACTTCTTTCACACCACCTCGGACACTGCCTTAGACTTCTTTCCCGTTAGTACTGATCTTTTGTTAACACTCCTTTTAGTATAGTTTCTATTCTTCATACATAGCATCCCTCTGACCCTTCATTCTAACTCACACATCCTTTGCCACATCATATGCTCTCCATTCTGTTCCATATGCTCACAGTATAGCTTCTCTGATATCTTCATATATTTCAGTACCAACTCCAACCGGACTTTGGTATATAAATCATGTCTTCTCTATGTAACTCCTTAGTACAAATATCAACTAAGTTTCCTCTACTCTGGCCCTCCTCTGATCTCCTCTTTATCTCCTCTGGCCTCCTCTGTTCTCCTACTTGTCTCAAGGTGAATCAAAGTCCATCTAACCCTTATTAAAAGCCAATCTGACCCTCATCAAAGCCAATCTGACCCTCATCAAAGCTAATCTGACCCTCATCAAAGCTAATCTGACCCTCATCAAAGCTAATCTAACCCTTATCAAAATGAATCAAAACCTCTTTAACTTTTATCAAAGCAAATCTAACCATTATCAAACCCAATCAAAAATGATCTAACCCTTATCAAAGCTAATCAAAGTGTTAACAAAGTGTGATAGTGTAGCCAAGGCTTAAAATGTTGACAGGTATAAAATAAACCAATCAGAAGCAGTCGAGATGTAGCCAAAGTGTTGTCAACAAATGCTTAAAAAAGCAGACCAAAAATGTAGTCAAAGTATAGCCAAAGTGTTGTAAACAAGTGGTTAAAAAAATGGACTAAAGTGTAGCCAAGGTATAGCCAAAGTGTTGTAAACAAGTGGTCAAAAAAGTGCACCAAAAGTGTTAATCAAAGTGCAGTTAGAGTATTGTAAACAAGTGTTAAAAAGTGGACTAAAGTGTAGCCAAAGTGTAGCCAAACAGTTGTACAGAAAGTGTTGAAAAAAGCAGACTAAAGTATGGTCAAAAGTGTGCTGCTTTGTTATGTAGTAAGGCATGAGCGGAGTTCACAGAGCTTAATCTTTGGCTGAGCATGAGGGAGTGGCAGCATCACTTCCTTTCTCCTCACCACTCCCTCATGTGTGGCTTTCTGTTTCCTGAAGCAACACTCCTCATCATTTTTCTTTTCTCTCTTGTTCCTGCATTAGCCACATTCACTCCTTTTACTCTCTCTCAGTCACTCTTTTCACTTATTTGCATAATGTGATGAGAAGCAACTTCAAGTTGAGTGACTCCATGAGGCCATTATATTGGTTGGCATGGTCACACTACTAGCAGGTTCTTCATTGAAGCCACAGTTAGCTCCTTTCTAAGAGAGTTTAGAATGTTATACAAGTCATATTCCTGCCCTCCCCTTAAGCAATGTACAATAGTAGTATTGTAGTAATTTGGGATATCAAAGATCTTGTATAAAGTATTCCCACTTGTAAGACCACCAATACCACCAAGTCTTGAGCTAAGATACATTATCATATGAGCATCACATTGCATGTGCAGGGTCCTGGCACCCACAGACTTGGATACAGCCCTTGGATAAAAATGCCAAGTCCAAGTCTCTTAACCAGAAGCAAGAAATGAGAAATGACGAGGCTGAGGAAGGGAGGACAAGCGTAGGTGGTGGCACGGAAGAGAGAAAGATGAGCTACTGCTAGGTGTTGCTTGTCCAAAGAAGACATACCACTCCTGTCTGCCTCATGCCTCGTTATGTCAGGGTGTCACGAGCAGCAACAGCTTGGGTGCCAGCTATTTCACCAAGGAGTCTGAAGGTAACTTGTTTGGAGATGAAGTCCACTGTTTGGTTATGGATTTCTTCTTCAAGTAGGAAGGCAATGACATGGATTACCTTTGCATGTTTGGATGATGTCAAGTCTGGGTCCTCTGGAGGTATGTTTGACAAGATCCAAAGCTATCTGTAGGGTTTTGGAGAACTTTAGTGCAAGGTGTGGACTGGAGGTCCAACAAAGGTGAACAGAGGTGGGTGACTTAGCAGGACTTGGTACAGGACTTGTGTGTCATGCCCTTGTCATACTTTGTGTCCCAGATTTTGGAGGGACAAAGGTTCCAGGTAAAGAAGATGATATGACAAGTAGGAGGACAGAGGAGATCAAGAGGAGATCAGAGGAGGGTCAGAGTGAAGGAAACTTAGTTGATATTCATACTAAGGAGTTACATAGAGAAGACATGATTTATATACTAAAGTCCAGTTGGAGTTGGTACTGGAATATACAGAGATATCAGAGAAGCTATACTGTAAGCATATGGAATGGAATGGAGAGCATGTGATGTGGCAAAGGATGTGTAAGTTAGAATGAAGGGTCGGAGGGATGCTATGTATGAAGAATAGAAACTATACTAAAAGGAGTGTTAACAAAAGATCAGTACTAATGAGGAAGGAGTCTGAGGCAGTGTCTGAGGCAGTGTGAACGAAGTCCAATGTGGAAGTGACAAGTCCAGGGCAAGATCTTAGTGGGGTAATAAGGGCATACCAAAGGTACAACAGAGTAGGCTGAAGATGGGATTGGACTCAGAGGGGGAATTTAGGGGTCAGGAGCAGATATGACAGTGCCCTCCTGTTAGGCTGAGCCCATGAGGCTGTAAATGTAGACTTGCCTTCATGGAGCATGCATCATGTGATAAGAACATGATCAGAGTACGAAAAAAGGAGTTTATTGATTGCCCACCAGAGAAACAAGTGGGCCTTGAAATCCTTATAAATGTAGGGTGTTTGCCCAGAATGCCTCTTCAACCTGAATCTCAAACATGTCATCCTCTCAAGAAAGCAACTACTCCAAGTATGATGTAGAAGTTGACAATAAGGTCGCTCGTCCTACCATGCAGCTTGAAGCTGCCAAGCGCAAATGGGCAGAACAAGCACAAATGGCCATGGAGGAGTGGCAAAGGTGCAAGCAAGCAGAGAAGGAGCAGCACAAGCATGAGGAGAAGGAAAAGCGCAAGTGAGAGTGGAAGGCAGTGGAGGAGCATGCACAAAAGGAGCACGAGGAGAAGGAGCAGGCAGTGAAGGAGCTGGAGAGGACATAGGGGAAGTCCAAGGTGTGTAGTAGTCCAGTTGGAGCTGATTCAGAGCTGATCACATCAACTAGGATGATCCAATCAAGTTTGGGACAGACGGAGAGGAGGAGCACAGATGATGAGATTGTGAAGTAGTAAGTAATAGTAGTTTCTTTTTTCTTTTTGTAATGCTTTCTATTTTTTTTTGTTTTAATGTCATGATCATTATGTTGTAATATGGAGTGAAGAGAAGAAAAAAAAAAAAAAAAAAACAAAGAAAAATAAGAGGAACATCAGAGTTGATCTGGCACTAGGAGGGAAGTGGTCTGGGCCTGTCTGGGTACTTCCAATGGAAGTCCGAGACGAGATCCTTTGCATTTCCTAATTCTGTAGCTAGTAGCCATGAAGTTTTGTCATCTGTTCCTTCATAACTGAGCCAATGAACCAGGTACAGGAGTTGACAATGGTGTCTTCTCCAATTGATCTTGAAGTCTAGGATCTCCATGATCTCATACTCTGGTTTGCCATCAACCTTGACCAAAGGTGGCAGAGGCTGGACTCAATTCAAAATTGTATTCAGAACAGACAGTTCTAACTGAGAGACGTGAAAGACAGGGTGTATGAAGTGCATAATTGTAATGTAAAAGAGTGAGTTCCAGGTTTAGAAATAATAGTAAAAGGGCCTAGGTATAGTTTCTTGGATGGTCAGGTAGACCAGAGATATTTTGCCTTGAGGAACACTTGATCTCCAACTTTGAAGTCCAGAGCAAGGCTACGTCTCACATCTGCTGTTCCTTGGTAGCATTTCTGTGCTTCCAGCATTTCTGATTGGAGGAATTCATGGAGTTGTTCTAAGTCCATGACATAGGACTATGCAGAGGAAGATGTGAGATCACAATCAGAATAGATGGAGAAATTTGGATGATAGCCCTTGTTGGCGAAAAACAGAGATAGACCTGTAGTGGCACTAGACACATTGTTGTAAGAGAATTCTGCAAGCAGAAGGAGTTTGGACTAGTTGTCCTGTTGGTGGTCTAACTTAAGGTATGAGTACAAACTAGAACCTAGATATAGGTGCAGAAGTGTGCACAGATCATGCCCATGTATGGTACAAAGACTATGAGAGAACAAGGAGGAACATGGGAGAACATATATGGTGAGCCAATGAGAAAAAGGAGATGGAGTATCATATGATATACAAGGCAATGACGAGAGGAAAAGGAAAAGAAGTTGCACAAGATCACAATGTCCAAGAAGTAGATGATCATAACACTAAATAAATACATGACTGCAAAGAGGAGTTTATATACAGAGTAGCAGACATTGCATTAGTAACAGAGGAGTATACATGAATAAGATGATGAGTAAGAAGGATGGAATGGAGTGGAAACAAAGCTGGAGCTGTGTGAGCACAGGTTTCAGAGGTAACTGAGAAGCAAGACTAATATATAAAAAGAACAATAGAATGAGTCTGGAGGAACAGAAGTAACTACAAAATGAGAAAGTGTCAGAGTTCATGTCTAAGATTGCAGAGGTGCAGTCCATAGGTGCAGAGTTGCATGGAATATGACAAAAGGGTATCTTATTATTTCTGCTGGAAAAAATACTAGAGACTGATTACATTGGTTTCAGGTAGACATGCTTGCCACCTCTTGTGATTGTAAAACCCTTCAAAAGGATGATAGCTATGTTTTGTGGCATATGCAATTCAGGCATTACTCACATAATGCATTAAAACACACTTTCAAGCATGTTGAAGGTATTCCTTTGCTTCATCAACCTATTGATTGGTCCCCTTGTAAGGGCTGCCAACTAGGAAAAGCTATACAGACCCCTTTCCTGCCCTCCAAGACTTGTGCATCTCATTCCTTGGAAATTGTTCAGACTGATATTTGCAAGTTTCCTACTTGCTCTAGGAAACAAAATACTTTGGATGATGACCTTCTTAGATGACTACTCTAGCTCTGGTTCTATCATGGGTTCTATCATGTTCTTGAATGCAAGTTAGATGCTACCAAGAAATTGAAGGACTGGCTCATCTGGGCTGAGTGACAAACTGGGAATAGCTCTTGAAATTACATTCAGACTACATTGATATTGTAGTCCATTTTCAGGTTTTCAAATTATCTTCAAGAGTCCTGCAAGAATCCTAATCATTCACCCTGTCCATCCAATGCCCATGATGTCCATGTGGAAATAATAACTAGAACATCCAGTTGCTCATATATACATTGGATCCTGGATCTGCACTTGCTGGGTCTAATTTAAGTCAACAATGAGCTGACCACCTTTGGAATCCTCCTAAAGTCATGCCTGCCCAATCAATATTCAAATGTGATGATCCCATTGATAGGTGCATCCTGCTCAGAGCCTTCCTCCTCTTCTGTGCTCAAAATGGTTATAAGCCACTACTACCACCCATGACCAGCATCCATCATGAGGTTGTGTGGGGTTAGGCTCTGATTGCTAGACAAAGCAGGCATCAAGAGTGGTTGATCTGGAAGTACAATGCCACCACCAGTTCATGTTGACATGGGTTAGGTTACAATGACACAACAATCTCAATACATGCACATCCTCTTCATTGAGCATTGTACAGTGCTTCGCATGCATGCAGTCTCTATTTGGTACTGTAACACCATGTCATTGCTAATAGAGAAACAGATTAGAACAGTGGTGATAGATAGCTAGCATGCAAAGTGCTGAGTGCTTATGTTGCATCAGGTTAATGCACAAACTGAGGTGGAGGCCATATAAAAGCATTATTTTCATTTTCTCTTCAATCACTGTTGCTTGGTGTCAACAACCCTCTGCACTGCTTGAGAGATATGGAATCCTTGAATATGTCTTGTAGGATAACTGAAATTGTAACAAGCATGCAAGTGTGATACCTGAATTAATCATCAGAATACAAAGACACTTGCCAAAGGGCCAGGCTGTTCAAGAACAAATTCAGCCCTGTGATAGGTCGCTCTGGCCAATTGGATCCTTTCAGATACTGGTAAGCACATTCTCATTGCCATACTGTATACTCCCACATTGGGGAACCAGTCAGCATGGGACTCACTTATGCCATCCTAAGTGGGATTCTGTGCAATCAGACATGATTTGAGAATTACCCTGCTTAAGGCTTGCCTATAAAGGCCTTTGAGTATATGATTTGTGCCATTAGTCAATATATGGATGTTGTAGCTTCTTATACAGTATCCCAGTTCAGTTGTCACTTCATTTCATCATTCTGATCTCTGGAGGTGTATATACATATATAAAACAATATGTTAGACAGAGATCTCCATTGCATGGTGTCCTTGTTGCTCCCATAGAAGTTGGCTCTGCACCTGAAGACCATGTTGAAAGACATTATTATGATGTGCCTTTCTGGCATCTTTCATCTCATCCATCCAGTGAATGGAATCATTGTATCAGATTCAAAATCAATTACTTACTCTCAATGATGTAAGAGGCAGGAGGACACAGTCACTGCCATTCTTTTTCCATCTGGACATGCAACAACTTGTCTATGTCCCCTGCTAAGGTCACACATGGATGTTTGAAGACTGGATGAACCTCCCTTACCTAACCAACTACCTTGTTCAGCACATGAAGATCCAACATATTGGTGTTTGTTGGAAGGTCCTCAGCAAGGCTCTGAACAATCAAATAGCATCCCCAGGGAGCACAGGGGCTACCCCATGTTCTAGAGTGTCACAATGTCTATAAACCACATGGCAAAGCTTTAACAAATATATGAAGGTACAGATAACCACACACTGCTGCAAGGGAACATATTGATGGTCAAGCATCTTGTTGGCAGGAATGTGCATTGGGTTACTTTATCAAGTATGATGACTAAAGTGTGGCTCATATCTGTCAACTTTGTGGCTTGTCATGACTTCCCTAGCATTGCAGACGATGACTGGGCTGGGCTTTGTGCAAATCCCAACTTTGATTCACTTGCAGCTCAGCTTCTTCTGCAAGGACAGCTTGATGTTGGATAAACACTTATTTCTCTTTTGTATGCAGAGGCTGATTTGCAAATGACTGTCAGTAGTTTATTAAGAGAACTGGCAGTTATGTCATCAATTGTAGTGGCATGGAAAAGTCGGAATGTCTAATGAGATATGGGTAATGCCTTAGGCTTGGAATGTAATCACTCTGTTTGATACCATCTTTGCCTTGACATTGATCATTGATTGTAGTGAAATCCAGTATCATTACTCCATACACATGGGTAACTGAGGCACCAGTCAGCACTTCCAATGCTTCTCCATCAACCCAACTACAGCCATCCGACTTCTTTCTTATTCCTTCTTCCACCAACTCTAGCTTGATTGTCTTTGGGATTGCTATATCCTGTGCCTTTTCTATCCTCTTTTCTTCCACACTTTTCCTGCACCCCCCTCCTACATGCCCTCCTTGCCCTCCTTGCCATTCTCCTTATCCTTCCCATCATCACCACTGTCACCATAACCATGCTCTGTCACCTCATCACCCTCCCTGTTTTTGTAGCACTCACCATGCAAGCCACTGCTATCCTCATTGTCTCTCCTGAGTCATTTTCTCTGCGAAGTCAGACCTGGATGTATTCATCAGAGTGAAGAGATAATAATAGCTCCATAGAAAGTGTTCAACATGTCATTAATAATGGGTGGGAATCTTTGTGCTGTGCTCAATTGAGAGTAGGGTTACCAGTAAATTGTGAATTCCCATTATTGTAGGATATATCATCCATCATCTATGTAGCACAGCATGTACTGAAGCTTGTGAACATAGCCATAGTATGATGGTATGGAAGTAATCCTACCACGATAAGTATGTCAAGATTGACATGTCAATGACTAAATTGAATGAACATGAACTGCCTTTCTGGGAACAGGTGTATGTGTCTGTGACAATAGAATTCACAATTAATTGGTTTCATTAGGTGGGAGTGCTTCAGCACCAAAGCCCCAGGGTTATATGTGAGTGGAAGGGCTGGGCTGACACTCTTCTTTGAGGTTGGACCATATTGAGTCACATGTACAACTAAGTGTGAATAGAGGCAAGTAAAGATAATGACTTTTGCTCTCAGGGACATTTTTGATTTTGTCCTTGGCTTCACAAAAGGTCCTACACTTCCTGGCCAATATGCAATGTGGTCACCCAATCTGTCCACTCAGAACAGATCACAAGCAACAAAACCACTGGTATTTGGGATGTGATCTCACTGAACCTTGCATAGGAATTGATTGAAAGGAAAGGGAAAGCAAGTGTGATTCAAGGATGTGCACATTCCATCTAGAAAGAATCTGGAGAACTGTGCTGCAATGGTAATGGAGGAGCTTCTCTCCCTGGAATGTTTCCTCTTCATCCTCTTCTGTTTAGAAAGACATCATATCATCCACTTTGTCCTCTTCTGCACCCTCTTCAAGAGTGGTCCAATCCAAATCTCAAGAATTCACATTCCGCCCCATGCTCCCCTAGCTAACCAAACCTCTGCCTAGCATACAATACAAGTACTTGTTTCCTTTAGGTAGAAGTTGGCATATGGGCACATAATATTGTCATTGTTGCCATGCCTTTGTGCAATGGTATTTATTGTCATCCCTACCATTGACAGTAAATACCCATTAGAAGGGCCATATGAGACAAAACATAACAAACCTGTTTGAGAGTGGTATAGGCAAAATGGCTAATAGTCATCCATCACCTTTTTACAATAGGAAGATTGTAACACATTGTAAGAATAAATAATAAGTGTGGTAGTATATCCTAGGTTGAACCAAGAATAAGAAGAAAGTGTGGGTGCAAGTAAAAGATTCATTCCAGGTTCAAGGAGGGATGTATGAAATGGGAAGGTGTAGTAGCTGAGACCAAAGGATTAGAGTGACAATGGATCTGGAAGACTATTGATAGGTTCTGTGTAATCCACACACAGAACAAATAATGAATAGAGCAAAAGAAAAAGTGTTATGACTACTGGGTTGGTAGGTGGAACATGAAAAGTCCTAACATCAAGGTTCAAAGGGTTCTTCTATCAAGAGGTTTCCTTGTGGTGGACAGAACACACTCAATAGTAGTGCAAGGACTATGTTCCAAGTATCTGTATAGTCTAAACAATAAAGGAGATCCAAGGGGTTCCAAAGGAATGTTCAAGGAGTTTTAAGGGATGGAGTTAGGCACTAGATTCACAAGGTCTAACTTAGGAATACAAGTATAGCATAGAACCTATCTGCAGGTACAGAGTAGTGCATAGACCATGTCCATGTATGGTACAAGAATCAAGAAAGGAATCAAGGGAAAAGTGGTATGATATGAAGAGTGAATGGGAAAATAGGAAAGAGTATTGTATGATGTTCAAGGTAATGATGAGTAAAGAGGAAAACAAGTAAATAGCATGGACTCCAAGGAGTTATAGTCAAAGGAAGAGATAGCAGTATAAGGAACTTCTGTTCCTTATGGTTGTAGGACCTATCATATGACCTCTACACAACTTCCCTATTATTGTCACTCACATCCTTAGTGATCCTATCCACCCACATCACATCTGTCCACTGTCCATCATTATCTGCTTTTCTACTCCTACAGGAATAGTCTGGATTGTCCTGTCCTTTGTCACAATAAGTCTGGATTGCACTGGAACATCATTTGAGGTTCATGATCACTTTATTCTATGACTTTGGACATCTTGGCTAGTTCCTTATGGTTTTCAATGTGTGAGGCACAACATACTACACTCCATATGGTCCTGTCATACTTATTTCAAATTGGTGTTGTTATGGCAGTCTGGAGTATGCTCCAGTCTATAAACTGTTTGTCAGATGATTTTAAATCTATCTTGTGCCCATTAGCATTGATCACACTTCACTCATTGTTCTTTTGTTCGTCCTCATTGTCCTCCTCATTGTCCACCATATTATCACATCTGCTACTATTGTTTTGTCACTTTCTATGCACTGGAACCCCTCTGAGCTGATATGAGCAGCTGCTTGGGTGGATATATTGTGAATGCTGATGTTAGTGCTGGAGCTGGTATTGACAAGCCTTGGCTTGGTACATCACTGCCAGTAGTGTTGCATGGTTCAGTTCTCAAACCACACTACTATGAGAAACCAAAGTGGTCATTCCATAATGTGTGGTGAGTGGACTCACAGTGTGACTGTTAAGACTGGTTCAACTCTGAGTCTAACTCTGGAACTCCGGAGTGCTAGAGCATAAGTGGGACTTGGCTTCACTATATGTGGTGTGCCCTTGTCAGAGTTGGTCCTGGATTTCAGAAGAACAGAGGTTCAGATGTTCAGAGGGGCAAGACCTAAGTCCGAGGAAGACTAAGTCTGCGAGTGGACAAGAGGGAGTAGGAAGTCCTCAAGACTTTGGATAGGAGGAGTTGGTAATAATTGATATTCGAACTAAAGTTATATGGCTTGGTACAGAGTGTTTATATACAGAGCGCAGACATAGCATTAGTAACAGAGTTGTAGTGATGAGTAAGTGATTAGTGAGATGGACATCAGAGTAGTGAAAGGCCAGAGCTGTGCTCCTAAGCGAGGCACAGGTTCGGAGACATGTATGAGTGGAACTAATACAAAAATGGAACAAAGATGACTAATGAGGAATGGAGATGAACATAAGAGTGAGATGGATGTACAAGTCCGGAAGTGAAAGAATATACTATAACACGAAACGGTCCGGAGTTTGTGTTGTTGAGTCTGGAGTTGAGTCCAGAACATTGGAGTTGGACTTGTTGAAATTATGGGATATGACAGTGACAGTGTCTGTAATGGTCTCAAGAATATATGATAAATGCTGAAGATTGCATTATTGACTCAGTCTGATGTCAATATCATTTGCACAAGAATAAAATCAATTTCATTACTAACTGTCAGTAATTAAACCACTGCAAAACCTCCTCCAGCACATACATATCCAGCTCAATACATCCAAGATTCCTATTGTAATACCATACCTGCCTCTGGGATGAACAAAATACAATATTAGTTGTAAATCAAAGCAAGACACATTCAAGCACATGCTTTACATCTGTGAGAGAGTAAAACTAGTGACTAGAATAGAGAATCAAAGGATGAATGATGGATGGGCTGAGCCAATAATACTCTGTCATCCATCAATGCCTGGGTGGAAACACAAAAACATCTGGTGTGTGCATAGTTGAGCAACGGGGATGAACAAAGAAGAAGAACATTGGACAAATGGTGGGAATGAATTTAATAATGCACATCAAGTTTAAATAAATGCAACACAAGCAGTGTTGATGGTATTGGATTCAAAATGGTCAGATGTGACCATGCTTGGCTCTGGTGTGATTGACAGGCATACAAGCAAAGTATGTGTGATAAAAGGCCAAGAAATCAGAAGAGAGGGCTATGTGTGGGTATTTATGCCAAAAGAGATTAGGGACAGTAAGTACTGCTTTTGAGCTAGAACAAATGCCTGTGGAGGTCTTTGAGCTTCACTATCAGATGTGGGTGTCCAGCTGCAAAGTCTACAAACCTGCAGTTATTATCCCTGATGATGAAGTTGTATATGGATGGCCTGGCATTAGTGTTCATTGCCTATGACATGCGCTGAATTCAATGCCCCATGAGAAACATTCATCATGTCTCTAGAGAAATGCTTGCATATCAAAGAATTATCTCACATATGTTTGAGTAAGATTGACAGAAGCAGGGCTACAAACATTGGTCTCCATGCTGAGCCAGATCAAACAAGTGTGTGCCAGGTCAGGTCCTCAGAAATAAGAAACTCTTTGAGACAACTGCTTAACTTACTTAGATATATAATGGAAGAGGAAACTTGTATGATCTAAATGCTATTGAAGGACAGGGCTTCAAGGAACAGGGCTCCAAGGGAGTAAGTAGTAAATATACAACTATCATGATACTATGTCAATCGCTAGGTTACCATAAGTTCAAGTCTGTGATGCTGACAGGAACCTGCCATGGCAGTCACATCAGGAATGGAAGGTTCAGATTCAATTGGCTGAGAAGTGTTGGTTGCCCAGAATGTCAGAATCTTGGATATGTTAGAGCTCTGCCAAAAAGTGTAGATGATTGCATAGAACTTACCATAGTAAGAATCCATGTTGTCAAATGGAAGGTTGCTGTGGTAAGAGGACCCCACTCCTCCCCTCCCATTTCCAGGTTTCCATACTGAATATAGAGAGCCAACACTGAAGTGGACTGTGTCTAGTAGAGATGTTTTAATAAATTTTGATCAAACCAGCACAGCTGTCAAAGATATTACTAATGTATATTTTGATGTATCAATCAGTGGCCACATACCTCCATTACCCCATTTTCATTCACCTAAAAGTTATTGTTAGGTTTATCCCAAAACAACATGCAAAGGCTTTTTTCCTCACAGGTCTCTAAGAGGGGCCTCCTCACTTGTATATCAGTTCACTGCTCACTTATTCACACCTGTTTCCCAGAATTATCAATGTCTTCTATGCAGGAAGGCCATGGGGTGGTTACACCACCCACTCTATCTAGCTTCACATCTGGCCCATAAACATGCAGAACCTGGCTATCTTGACCCCATCAGACATAACTGATCTCTGATGATTGCTTAGATATCTATTTTTAGAGTGTGAATTACTTTCCACTTTTGTCCCATACATATCCTTTGCCCAATACTGCTCACTATACATATATAGTAAGCCCATTCAATGTACTCTTGTGGACTTGACAGTTAACAGATTGCCATGGCCACCACTCCCCAGCAGGTGTCAAATATGGGTAAGTAGTAGTTTCTACAGCATCTATCAATTGACTTACCAATTATCAAAAGTTTACTTTTTTGCCCTTCTCAATAATGAACCAGCATATATCTCAGCCAAACTCAGTGACACACTCATTGAGGTTTTTGAAATAATTAGAAAGAACCCTGTCACATATGGATTCATCATGGCAAATGCCACACCCAGCAACTAACCACAGAATGCAACCAAAAAATTGAAAAAGGAACACCCTGTCCTCTTCAAATGACAATCCTGTGCTCCTCAACATGGAGTGAGAGTGATGTGGGTGAGAATCAAAATTATCACTTGCCTGTGAGCAAGATCATCTGAGTAAGGCAGCACAAGCTGAGTCTTCTGATGTGAGTGCCTGTCACAGTATCAGTACATGAATTGAAAGAACATGTGTCTTGACAAATGTCATCCATGTTAAAGGCCTAGCCAGGGTGTTGAAAAGCAACTTGGCCTAAAGTGTTTTAAAACTTGGCCCAAAAGGATATATATTGAGCACCAGCATGGCCAAATGGGGGCTCAGGTTTGATAACTTGGGACTACACTGATGATGAAGCCTCCAGTCAATCAGGTGCATAGTGTGATGTGGATTTCAGTAGGACTTGCCATGTTACGACTTGTCACCAATGGAACAGGCTTGTGCCATGAGGACAGACAAAGTAAAGGGAAAGGTCTGCCCCCTTCACTGCTATTTGTTTATTTACTGATGTTAAATTGCATTCCAGGCTCATGCAATGGAGGTGAACCTTGAGTGGGTGTTGCAAGCAACAGCCATTTTGGCTTGAACTCACTCATAGAGAGTGGAGGACAAGCAACCACACACACATCCATTTACTTCCCTGACTGGATAATATCCTAGGTTTTAACTCAACAACCACAGTCACTTTCCCAAGTTGTGCCTGTGCCTGTGAGAAAGACCTGGCCACTCTCTCACAGAATTCAAAGGAGCAGCTCATGACCAGAGGTGAGCAACTATTCCACAAGGGTTGAGCATGTGCTCTCAGCTGGAGATCAAAGACTTGCTAGCACAAAATACCTGGACAAGTACATGTGAGCACTAAGGGGCAAATGCCTCTACCATTTTATCCTGGAAGGGAAGCTGATAGATGATGGCTTCCCAGGCTGTCCTCCAGAACCTGTAAATGCTGGAGATTGCTGAGCATTCAAACAGTAGTTCTTCTTTGAAAAATTTGCACATTGCTACTCCTGTGGATTGCTGCATGACAGGAATAGGAATGGCAAAGGTCATATATATAGGTCATGAATTCCTGAAAGGGCCATGCCCCAGTTTATATTCATGACGATGTTCTGCCTGCAGCACATGCCAACGCTTAGGAAATAGTTGATTAAGGACTTCAACATACAGCACTATTTGGACACCCAAGAAGAATTCACTGAGTGGGCGGTCGACAAGTTTGTGGACCAGTGACAACATCACAACTGCCTAGAAGCATTCATTTAGTTTTTTCGACGGAAGGAGAGGGGAAACCCCAAGTTCTTTGCATAAATAATGTCATTCTGTCTCACTGTAAATCGCACTAAAACTTATGGGCTTGATGCACAAGTCTGTGGCATACATCAGTACTCAACAAACTCAATGTTGCAACAGGGACTGGATAGTGGAACAGCGCAGGCATATGCTACAGTAAGTGGCAAACACCATAATATATGGACAAGGGTTTGGGGAGTGCATTATCATTGCTATGGAGACTAGTGGACAGCGATTGACTGAGAGTGATGTTCATACTCAGACTTCGGTGCTACAAAGCTTGCCTGCTGTGATCCAGGCACACGACTTGCATGGCATGCAGCACAACTCTGCATGGCAGCCCATTCTCGAAACCCAAGCAACATGTAGAAAACCGGCCAACATGAAGGGCAGAGGGAGTGGATGGTGGAAATGTGTCAAGCTCACTTGCAGGCCTAGGCAGGTTCAACGGTCTGCTTGCTGCATGACTCAATATGTCGATCATGTTGTGAGTTAACCTGAGAGTGGTGAGGCTGTCCATCACTGTATTGATCACAAGACTTGAAACCTGGGTAGCCAGTGCATCTGCTTCCAGAGTCTTCGTGAAGTGGGCCTTTCTTTGCATGACAGCTATGGGTTCCAGAGGTGAAAATGGACCAAGGCCAAGCAGGCTTTCCCATTCTTCTGCAAGCCAACAATGGTTGTTCATTTTATTGGTCAAAACTTGTGGCAGTGAGTGTTCCATAAACAACAGCATAGTGATCCACATTGATTTCAGTGGAGTGGTTAGCAGACTCAGCAAGCAGGTTGTCAGCAGAGGCGAAGGACTCATTATAGTTTCTCTTTGGAAGGTCCTTGCAGAACTCCTCTGTGTTTGTCTGCGTGCCATTGCAATGCAAAGATACTTAAGGTGTGATAAATTCAGTGGTGACACAGAAAATGTACATTTGATACGACATGTGTGCTCCTTCCCCATACACGAGGCCAGCAAGAATTGCTTGTACCTCCCTGAAACCACTGCCCAACAGGACAAGCAGCAGCTCTCTGCGCAGCTCGCACAAAAACACAGAAACACAGCTGTCTCAGCTCTTGAGGTGAGTGGTCTTGCTGTACCTCATGAAGAATCTTTCTTCTCCTTGAAAGAACATGTTGTGAGGGCAGTTGGCATTCCTGATCTGGTGCTGGAGGAATTGTGTTGGACAAGTAGAGAGGTGAACACTGACATATAGAGCATGGATAACATGGCCCCATAGCCGATCCTGGACAGCTCTGAGGCGATCCCTGTGAAGCTCCAACATGAGTGCGAAGCGTTGGTAGTGGAGGGGATTGATCGCGGAGCTTGGTGCAGGAGCCATGAGTGTCCTAAAAGACTATATAAGTATTTAGGTGGTAGAGGAATATTACCTTATCACATTGACAAAAAAAGTCTTCAGAATGTCGATGCAGCCCAGCTGGAACAGAACTGCCAATTAATTAGTACAAATGTCTGATTGTGCTAATGAGCTGCTACTCACCGACTCTAGGGAGCCATCCCAGATAGGGGCTCTGATGTTCCCAAATGACCATTACAACCTGGGACGTGTTAAGGGAAGCTTTGAAGCCAAGCTGACTGGCCAGAAGTAAAGAATGAATGTGTTGGGTGCAATGGATGAATAACAACCACCAGTTGAAAGCCTCCTTGAGAAGGAGAGAATGAAAAGTGGCTGGAAGGGCGATCAGAATGGTGCTGATAATGCTAGTGACTGAGGTGCTGAGCTTTGATGGGCTGTCAATCTTTCCAAAGGAGTTTGTTGGAGAGTCCAACTCCACGAGTGATGGCTCTGAATCCTTGGATGGATGCCCATCCATTTCTGGGGGTGGAGACGTCAGGTGTGCTTTAGCAGCTAGGGCCGCTGGCAGTGCCACATTATCAATACCTCTGAGGACTCTGCCTTTGACATGCCAGTACTGACATTGCTACCAGTGGTAGGTAGCGTCTGGTCCCTAAGACACTGTAATGATGATGGTGGTTGTTAGTGAGGCACAAACTAGTGCTAGTTTATGCCATAACCCACCTTCAACATTGCTTGACATGTTGACATCCACATTCTGCAAGTCTGCCATAGTGCTAGTTTGCACTGTCCTCACCTTCGCCTTGTGGACTCAGCACCAAATCCTCAGCCCTGTTTTCGATGAATTTGCGCGATTTGAACTGAGTTGGAGCTGTTAGTAGGGATGGGTTGATGATTATTACAAGGTCAATCAGATGATGCTAATCCAGCTCCCTGCTTACCATTTCGTCCCATCGCTTGGATTCTGTGAGCATGCACCTGATGACCAATGTGAAAGATCTTTAGTTTCTTGTATTCAGACTGTTGAGCCTCTGCCGCCTCGAGCCTCTGCCTCTCTATGCTTTGCTCTTGTAAGCATTTGGCTTCACAATGGCATCCTCTGTGTATGTCGGCATGTTCTGAAGCTTTGCTGTCACTGAACCCAACTGGTTTGACTTCCAGCGCAGGGTCTTGGTGTTGCTCATCAGTAGGTGATGCCAGTGCTCGATCACATGCAGGATCATAGGCTGTCAATTGGTCCTGTTGATGATGGATGGCAGTCTCGGAGGCCACTTGCAGGTCCTTCAAGTCATATGCATAGAGTCAAGTTAGCATGCCAGTGTACATGTCTCATTCAGTCGTGCTTAGCACTCACTCTTAACAAAGCCTTTAGACTGCTCAAGACTTGTGGGACTGCCAGGAGCCCATAGCCCAGTCCTAGGTGTTCCATCAATGATGACCTGCACAGTGATCTTTTCCATCTTCTTCAGGTTTGTCATAATGTCAGTCTGAATACAACTGCAAGTGTGCAGCTCGGTTTCCTTCTGTCCCTCTGTTGTCCAACTGCATCACTCCTTTCAGCTCATCCAGAGCATGCTTGTCCTCACCCTTGGATGGTCACTCAATGAAGCCATCATACCAAGTCAAGACCTTCTCAGTCCCCAGCTTTGTCTGGGGCATCTCCAAAGACAGTATGGATTCTTGTAGTGATTGGCATATTCACCATCCAGACTCAGTTGCCAATAGCTCTTCTCAGTTGATGAAGCTCACAAAGAGCAACTCCATCTTCTTCATCAGTGTTGACCCCTTCTTGATGTGTTTGCCATCCATCAAAGGAAAGCTTGTCTGATGCAGCATATTGTGCATCATGTTGTACATCTGACTGGCAATGCTGCTGGGAAGTTCATTATTGAAAAAAGTCAAGTCTCCCACAGACAGCAGTGGAAGCAACAAATACTTAATGCAACCCTGTGTCATCACCTGACAATCCTTTTTGAGTGCTGCCCTCGCCTTGGACACAAACTGCCCAATTGTGCTTTGAAAGAGTGGAACTCTGAGCTTTTTGAGGTCTGCTGGCAGGATCATGCATGTCCTTCTGTAGCTTGGTTACAACACTGGATAGTGGAACCAAGTCCATGCGCAGGTGCTGACACAGTATGTCATAGATCTGCTTTATGGGTTAGCCAGCCATTATCATGGCACAAATTCAGCGCTAGTTTGTGCCAGCTGCCAGGCTCACCTTGTTCATGCTAGAGGTGTCATTAAACTTGTCTTTCAACAAATGTTCAATGCCACAAAGGTGGTCATGCCACATGATTCGTTGCAAACACTGCAAACAGTTCGATCCACAAGGCAATCTGGTGTGAAATAGTTGGTCATGCTATGCTCACAGTATGATCTATCTCTTACCTCTGTGATGGCGACAGACATGCCCCTCAACTGCTTACTCAATGTGTATAAGAACATCTTGTTCAGAGGCTGAGCATGTGACCATCCTTTGGTCAGACCCTACCCATGATGCCCACACTCAGGGCCTTGAGCTTGGCTGGCATGCTCTGCTTTATTATCTTCATTGTGCCAACCAATGTTCCCACCATGTCCAGTATAAGCTTGCCCTTGGAATGTTGAACCAGCTTGTCCCAGTAAGTGCTCAGCTTGAGCTGGTAGGCCCTCTCCTCCTTCTCAAAGCCAAAGTATTTGATGATGAAGTGGGGGGACACATCTGATGCAGCCAATGTCAAGTGCTTGATGTATGCACTGGTCCAGTCTGCAAGATAGCACTTGTCTAGGAGTGTGCATGCCTCGAGTGAGATTGGTAGCCTGGTGGCATCCATATTTGTGCACATAGGCAAGCATTGCTTAAAGTCAACTGGCACACACAAGAAGTTGAGGATGTGCATAGACTCTTTGATCAAGTCAATAATGATGGGCTGGCTGGCACTTACCCCACCAATCACTGGATACCATGTCACAATGATATGCATGCTCGACATGCCAGTGGTGAGCATTGCTGCACAAAAGAGTGCCAGTTTGTGCTGCTTACCAAGATCCAACATTCTTGCAACCCAAACACCATCACACACAACAACCTGGGATGTCTCTGTGTGATAGACACCAAGGTCAATAGCATGTTCGAGCATCTTGTTTCATAGACTATGTTGTTCAATGCCTCTGACAAACATTAAGTGTGCACTGAAGGGGCTAGGGTTGGAGCAGGTTGGCAGGTGAGGCAATAAATTGAAAACATAAAAAGAGACCACCTGTGCACTCAAGGACTGACCTCCTTCAGACAGCCTGGCTAGTGACATCAAAACCTACATTGAATTCAGTTCCAATAATACTTAACTAACAAAATGATTTTAGTTATTGAACTGTTTCCCATCCTCTGTAGTACTTTAGTATGGTTCATATGCCTTGTCTGCTACTAGGGTACATTTTGATGACCAAATAAATAAATAATCATTACATTTATGGTAGAAAGCTCCTTTGTGCAATTAATTGATCATGAAAAAAGCACATATTGTGAAAGGTAACCACATGAAAATTGATTCTGAAAGTGAGGGATATGCAGAAGAATTTCAAACAAGAATATTTAGTTGATGCCATAAAAAACCCATCCATTTGCAATGGCATGAAGAGGCAGCTAGTGGAATTGGAGTTGCACAATTGTACATAGTATGCATTTTGAATCTTGGAACTGCACATCCTACCTACATAGCAAAAGAAGAGACTTTGAGGCCTGAAAGCAAGCCAAGATTCACCTTTATTCCTTAGGTAATGAAAATACAAGACATTATTAGCATACTTTACTCATAGCAAGTCTGGATGATCATTCTAACACTCTGTGCTGCTCATCAAGAAAGCCAAGATACCCTGTGGGTCTTTTAAAATTCAAGATCTGTGGGTAAAGTAAATCACTTTATTTATAGTTGTGTTCAGAGAGAGATTGATAAAGTAAAGTAAATATATATAAGAAATCTATTTATTGCCAAAATGCTCTCTGATCACTGTCACATGTTTCCAATAGGTGTTGATGCTAATGGCATATAGCTATATATGGTATTTAGCCATCACATGAGAGAACACTTTCCTTCATGGTGTCATAAGGGTGTTCTTTGGGCATCCAATGCATTGTGGTTTTCCATTTAATAGTGATAGATATCCCTGGTGAATGGGTCCCAATTCTACTTCTATTTCCTCACATTAAGAAAAGATACCAAACATGTCAGTTCTTCCAAAGATCTGTTTATCCTTCTCAGAAATGGATGCTGGTGTACCATCAGTTTAACTCCATGTTAATCTTGATATCATCTGGCCAGTCCTCCAGAACTAAGTACACTCTCAGGATGATGCCCTTGAGTTTTTTTCTAATTCAGGATAATTATAATAAATGACAGCTGAATGGTCCCTTTTTCTGCAAAATGATTGAAAAAGAGGAAACTTTGTGTATGCAATTCCTTTATTATTGAGAGTGACTACAATGTAACACAGTTATATATGAGCCCCCATTTCAAAAATTATCTCTAAAACCAGTCCAGATATTAGTTCTTCAATGTGCCTGGCTTGTTGTCCTAAAGAACATAGAGTCAGTCAAGGATTAAGCAACAATGGGGTTAAAGAGTCATCCTTCCTCTTCCCATCTAGTTGTCTTGTAATGGTAAGCCCTACTTCAGGATCTCACTTCTAATGCCTCTGTAAGAGTGTCATTCTCTGCCTACTATTTTGAGACAAGTCTGGCATATGCTCATGCCTATCTATTCCTCTACTATCTATTCAGTGCTTGCCTCCAACAGCTGCACCCTAAGCCCTTCTCTAGGATCCCTTCACAACATCATTCTATTACCTCCTTGTATTGTGGGCATTGTGACTTGCTGGTGATCTTGAAGCCATGGAGTGCAGGATTTCAGAAGTGAGCAGGTTTGCTCAAGCAGATGAATTGCCCGATGAACAACTGGCAATACCCAGGGAGGAATGAGAGCACAAGAACTGTTCTTATTGCTCCATCTCAACTTCATTATGCCAGTGACAAACATGCCTGCAAAATCTCAAGGCACAAAAACCTCAGACAAGCTCCTGTAAGATGTAAGATTTCTCCTGGATATTGCATCTGGAGTATACAAGTGTCTGTTACAGCCTACTGATCCTGGTGGTTTTGTGTACTCAAGCAGGATGGCAAAACCCTCTGACTTGTCCATGACTTGCAACCACTTAATGTCATTATGATCTGGGACTTTTCTGTCCCTCTGTTTGTTGAGCACTTTATGGAATCCTTTGGTGGATATGCAGTCTATGGTATGATGGACTTATTTGCTGGATATGATCAGCATCCATTGCATGTTGAGTCTAGAGACATGACTACCTTTAACACCCCTCTGGGACCCCATCGTTTAACTACTATTCCTATGGGTCATACTAACACTGTACAGATCTATCAGGCAGACATGGCCTTCATCCTTCAGGATTCTGGACCATACTATGTCATTTGTCAATGACCTTCCAGTCAAGTCTGATACCAATGGGAGAACAGTTCCTATGAAACCATTCTGGAGAACCCTGGCATCCACCAATTCATTTGGAATCACCTTATTATCATTAACTGTATCCTACAACATTTACAAAATGTTGGCATGACTGTGTTCACAAGGAAGTTTGTGCTTGCTGCTCCATACATATGCTACAATTGTCAGACACAAGTGCACCTTTGAAGGATATATCCCTCATGAAGTGAAAGTCCAAAAGATCTGTGATTGGCCTGAGTGATATGTCTGTCATAGCTGTCAGATAAATCCTATCACAGGAGGGAGATGATGGGAAGTGCTACCTAAACCACTTTGGCTCTATAAGCCTTACAGAAGTTGAGAGTCATGACTCCCAAGCTAAACTTGAGCTTTATGGACTTTTTTATGCTCTTCATGCAGTCTGCATTTTCATATTTGGAGTTCCTAATCTTACCATTGAAATGGATGCCAAGTATGTGAAGGGGATGATCAACAATCTGGATCTCCAGCCCAATGCAATCATAAACCGGTGGATAGCTGGGATCCTTTTGTTCTCCTTCTGTCTTGTCCACATCCTTGCTGATCACCATACCAGAGCAGATGGACTATCCTGATGTCCTCCCTCCGAGAATGATCCTCCAGAGACTGATGACTTTGAGGATTGGCTGGATGACACATATTATTTTGCCATTGTCCTTCTCAATGACCACCCTTTCCCTCACTCTTCCTTTATCAATCCTCTTTGTTGAAATCCATAATGACTAAGTAGCTCTAGACTCTAGAATATCTTATCTATGATGAAATAGATCTAGACTCATATCTCACAGGATGACATGATAATGATGACTCATATGATAAGATGATCAGTTAGCACATGCTACGCATGACATCATATGATGATAAATCATTCTGTGATGTTCCATGGTGTTCCATGAATACTTTATACTGGGTAAAATAGTACACAATAGGTACAAACAAACCTTGTAGTATATAAAACTGGGACTTACTCCCAGAATATAAAGTCACTCTTGCACTCCTACAAGTCAGATCATCTTATCCAGCCTACTTTCTGCCTCTTAACATTTCATCAGTGAGTGTCTCCCACTGAATATCCTTGCTGCTGTTGGAATGACACTTCCATTGTCAAGTTTCAATAGGTTATATGAGCCTTGATTGCTAAGGGTCTTATAAGTCATACATTTTTATAATGCCTTTCCCTGCTTTCATGCTCAACATACCAGGAGGGCTGAGTCCCTTGTGGATCATGCTTAACAAACATCCTTGTGTTCATTTTAATGACACAATGGGTTTCTGATTGGTCAATGACTGCCAGAATGGTACTGATGGGACATTTATTTGTCTTTATCATTTTCCATCTCTCTTCTGTGAATGGATGCCAGATTGGTATCCAAGTATGGACTGCTAATACATTTTATACCCTGGGTTATCAGGTCATTCCTATACCAGGAACTTGAGACCTTTTACTCAACAACTCAAACTGAATTCTAATGGTATGTCACAGAGATCTTGATACCCATGATATTTTCTTTGAGCCACCTCATTACAAGGATCATAGCAATGATTGAAGAATCGTGATAGTGGATTCTTCACCCTATGCTCATCCCTTAAGGGGACAAAGAGCTCAAGGGGGCACCAATCTCAGACCAGTAATGGCTGAGCAAAAACACCATAATCAGGAGTTGGCCGCTCATCTTAGACAGCAGAGATGCCACATGCAAAGAGCTGATCAACCAGAGGAACCCAACGTCCAAGTTCAAGAAGTGCCCAGGCATGTACATAAGGGCTAATGCCCATGAACTTGAGGAGGGCCTGAGATAGGCAATTTAACTGGTGTTTGACATTGGAGTAGTTGCTGATCATTCTCCTCCTCCAGAATATCTCCAATTTTGCTGACCAGACACACCACTGCCATTGTCTCTTAGAAATCCTTGCCAAAGAGGTTGAAGCCCAAACCCATTTTGGGCATATGGCTGAAGCCTATATGGGCTTTGTGGGGATAAGGGAGAAGGAGGATATCTAGGAACCAATGTTCATGAAGGAACAACTGGCCAAAAGGCTAGAGTTTCCATAGTCTATCTCTTGGACTTATTCAAAAATGTCAGTGAAGGGTCACAAGGAGATAATGGTTACATAGGTTTATTAACTTATGTTAGGACCGTGACTTATCCTCCAATGAACTCCGGAACTCTGGAGTTTTGGTTGGAATGAGGTGTTGGGTTCAGCTTATGTGCTGCCCCCTTGCTTGGTCATGTGCCTTGGATTTCGGAGTGGATAGTTGGAGGTCGATTGGAGTCGCTAGGACTTGGGTGGATCACAAAGAGGAAAATGAATTCGGAGTGCAGAAGATAGAGGATAATTGTCTAAGTCGATATCGAAGCTAAAGCTAATGACTATGTACTGAGAACTATATATATGGAGCATGGACATCGCATTAGTAATGGAAAACATCACATGAGTAAGGATATGAGTAAGGTGGAATCTGAGTAAGATGGAGTATGGAGTTGAGATAGCTGGAGCTGTGCAAGCACAGGTTTGGAAGCAAGAAGGAAGCAGAACTAATACAAAAGAAGAAATATATGTACGTAAGTGAAAATAAAGGATGTCCAGAGGGTGGAAGTGAAGTCCTAGGTGTAAGAGCCTTGGAGTTTGTAAGTGAGTGGTCTGGAGTTGGTCCGGAGGGTCAGGGTTAGGACAGGATATGACAACTTATCAGAACGAGTCAGTGGCTTCAATACTAGAAGATAACAGTTTCATGGTACCTGGGGGGCCAGAATATGAGAACCTCTTGCATGACAAGAGGTTTGAATGGGTTCCCTGTTGCCATAAACAGAGTCACATGGCATGGCCAAATCTGATGGTCAACATAGGGGATCTTCTAGGCCCCAATGATATGCTATATAACATCTGGGGCAGATGTGACACCTATTACAATGTTCCCAGAACCCACCATTGGAACAGAGTTCTGGACAAAGAGAGAAGACATCAATTTACTAGATTCATTAATTCTTTGGTTTGTGAGGAAGCTAACCAAATCTGCAGGAGTGCAGAAGAGCATTTCCAAGATGCTCTTAGAAGGTGAACTCAAGGTCTCTAATGAAGATCTAATGAATGAGAACACTGCACTCTGGCAGGAAGTCACTGACTTAGAGCAGAGGATTCACTTTCTCTAAAGGGACATCCAGGATGAAAGAGTGGTTGTGTATAAACCACACAACTCTCTCCTGGATGAAAGGACAATGAAGCATGCTCAAGAAGAGCAGGCTGAAGCTGATGCCATGGCTCCAAACCCTAAAAGGGCTAGGAAAGTTCATGGACATGGACGTCAAAGACATCTTCCCTCTCCTCATGTCCCTTATGTGACAGATATCTCACAAAGCCACATGTGTAACGACCTAGACTTAGAGTCGTAACGCTCAAGGGCAAGACAACGAATAACCAGTGTTCAAAACTTCAAGACTAGTCATCAAGTCCGAAGCGAGTGAATGAGATATGAGAGCGGTATCCTTAATTCGCACTCAAGCCTAAGGCGAGGATTGAACAAGTGGATAAGACTGTCGTTGTAGGTACTTTACATGGGTTTAAATACTAGAGAGGGCTGCGCACAGACCGAGCTATGAACTACCTAACTTAGACGTGCAATGCTGCGTGTATAGGTTTGCACAGTCGAGGCTGTACGAGTAGAAAAGTGGAGTCATATGGCAAGCCAATGAAAAAGAGAATTGAAGTCATATGATATGTTAGCCAATGAAGATGATGAGAATTGAAGGAATCGTAACAACATGCTTCCAGATAAATGCTTCCTTTTCTCTTTCAATGATCTTAATTTAGTTCATAAAAAGATGGTTGTTATTCCTTATTTGAAATGTAATGTCAAAGAAGCTTTGATTAATGGGGTAATCATACCCAATTATCATTACTTCAAAGATCTCCATTTTATAGAAATGGAACAAGACATTTCAAACCAATATGAACCATATGTTTCTTGGCAATTTGGACCTCCTTATTTTCCTGGTAGAATGATTGTTCCTTTGCTAATACTTGGTCTTCTGTAATAGCTATGTCTAAATCTGACTCTGGTATCACCAAGGAAAACTACTTGACATGGCTCCAGACCATCAAGTCTTATTTGATGACTTTAAAGGTATGGTGAATCACAAATGGCACTTTAACATTGCCAGCAAATACCGTCCAACAAAGTGACTGGAGAAATTCTGATATGCAAGCAAATGGGATAATCTTCCTATACATAACAGATGCAATTTGGATTCATATTGTTCAAACCTATGATGGCAATGATGTCTCTCTTGCTTCTAGATCCCTTGCAGCTTTAGCTGCTCAATTCACTCCAACTGGTCCAACTGGACACTTCTCTATCTTGTGCAAAATTCTCCATTGGTGTGCAATTGCTTCTAGTGAAGTCATAATGGGAGCCCAGATTGGAAATTAGAGACTTTGTTCTCTGATTTAAATGCTGCTGGTATCAATCTGACTTAGAATCTTTAAACAATGATTGTTTGTAATGGCCTACCAGATGAGTATAGTAGAGTCATCACAACTGCAGTTCATACAAAGGCCATTGCAAACTTTACCATGACAAACATCATTTCCATAATCTATGCTGAGGAGGGTCATCTTTTCTCTTCTTCCTCTAATGCTGTCTTCATCTATGGACAAAAAGGCAAACAAGGCAATAAAGGACAAAAGAAGTATAAACAACCTGCTGGAAATTCTAATTCTGATAATGGCAAAAAAGAGAGATGTGCAAAATGTGGTGGGGGTGGTCACTCCACCTCCGAGCACCAAAATGATGATGTTCATCCAAACAGTCAAGAACCACAATATAAAAAACAGGCACAAAAAGATGCCAAACCTCAGCAGAACAAAGGGAAAGGTAAAGCCAAGGCCAATGTCTTGGATTTGCTTCCAACAACTCATGTTGTGGATGTTGTGATAATGGAGGAAGGGGAAGTAACCACCACCACCCATGTGGACCTCCTGCTTCAGCAGGAGGATGAGGTAATGGCAACTGCATATGTACTATGAGCAAACAGATGAAGTGCTTGATTGGAGTGAATATCAGGATGAGACAATGGACGATGGTCCAAGTTGAAATCCATTCATCTCAAGGATCAGTCCTTTCAAGCCAGGTCCATCTAGTATTATCCCTCCAGATAGACCTCTTCTTCACAGGGATACAAAGGGATTTTTAATCCAAAGGACAGTTCTATAGCTTCCTAAAGGAAAACATTACAAAGGAGGATATGATAGCTGATACATCTCTTCATGGACCTCTAATCCAAATGATGAAGAGACAGGTTAGATAGATGCCTTCTATGACATTCTTGTGATGACTATGGATATGGTTCTTGCTATGCCATGACTGATAAAATTGACATTGAAAATTCTTGGTTAATAGATTCAGGCTGCTCACACCACCTGACTTCTTTCATTGAAATTGCAAACAAAGTTGAGCATTGCAGAATGGCTAATGATCAGGTAATGGACATTATGGTCTAGGGACAGTTCTTTTGAGGATATTTAATAGAAAAGAGTATCACACCTTATCTCTTTCAGGGGTTTGGTATGCACCACATGTTTCTAGTCAGTTGTTATCAGTGACTGCTCTAATGAGCCAAGGTTTCACTTGTAAGATAACTGACAAGACTCAGTTTTGGGACAGTAAAGGGCATCTCATCATTTCTGCTGGAAAGTGAAATGCTAGAGACCAGTCACATTGGTTCCAAGCAGACACACTTTCTACCTCTTGTGATTGTAAAACCCTTCAGAAGGACACTTCCTATCTTCTTTGGCATATGTGATTTGGGCATTGCTCACATAACACATTAAAGCGCATGTTGAAGATATTCCATCCCTTTGTCAACCTACTGATTGGTCCCCTTGTAAGGGCTGTTAACTAGGGAAAGCTACACAGACCCCTTTCCCACCCTCTGAGACTTGTGTGTCTTGTTCCATGGAAATTGTTCACACTAACCTGTGCGAGTTTCCCACTTGCTCTAGGGAACAAAATACCTGAATGATGACCTTCTTGGATGACTGCTCTGGCTATGGTTCTATCATGTTCTTGAGGCACAAGTAGGATGCTACCAAGAAATTGAAGGACTGGCTCATTTGGGCTGAGTGACAAACTGGAAATAAACTGTTAAAGTTATGTTCAGACCATGAGGGGAAATATATTTCCTCTGACTTGCAAAAGTTCTTAACCTCACAAGTCATAGAACATCAGAAAACAGTCCCATACATCCCTCAACAGAATGGAAGAGCAGAATGGTTTAACTGTACCATTCTGGAGAAGGAGGAAGCACTGAGGCATCATGCCTGCTTACCACCAACCTTCTGGCAAGATGCAGTCCAAACAGCTCTTCACATTTATAACCAACAACCAATGTGAAGATTGAACTGGAAACCACCAGTAAGTCTATGGAATGAGAATAAACCAGACATCTCTTATTTTAGAACATTTGGGTGTCTTGCTTATGTCTTTCCAAGAGAACAAAGACAGAATAAACTTGCTGTCAAATGCAAGCTAATGGCCTTCATAGGATATGAATGAGGTACCAAAGGATATCAATTCTGGTCACAAACCAGAAGGAGAGTTATAATCTCCAATAATGCCACTTTTGATGAGAGTGCCTTTCCACACTGTCCTAACCAGAGAAAAGCCATACCACCTACTGAAAATCTAGGAAACAAATATAATTATAATAGCATGTCATGAAAGGCATGTTCCACCATGAGATTGGAGGTGGAGGAGACATGGAGTTTCTTGAGGATCGCAGTTATGTATTAGTTTAGCTTGAATATCAACTAGAACTATTGAACTCCTCTTCCGATCTCTTCTCTCTTCCATAGGACTTTCCTTGTCCTAACTCCACGTCATCTAACTCCACTCTCCAAAATATCAGGACATGAATGTCAGCAAGGGCACAGCACATAAGCTGAGGCCAATGTCCCCTAGGAATTTGACAAACTCTGGAGTTCCAGAGTTAGTTGTACAGGAGTTCATCTCCAGCATGGCTCAAACTTGTAGAAGTGCAAGAGCAACTTTAGATTCTAGAAGTAAGTCCCAGTCTTATATACTACAAGGTTTGTTTGTACCTATTGTGTACTATTTATTACCTAGTATAGAGTATTCATGGAACACCATGGAATGTCACAGAATGATTTATCATCATATGATGTCATGCACAGCATGTGCTGACTGATCATCTTATCATATGAGTCATCATCATCATGTCATCCTATGAGATAAGAGTTTAGATCTATGTCATCATAGATAAGATATTCTAGAGTCTAGACATGCTTAGTCATCATGGATTTCAACACTCCTCCTCATGATGAATGTGGCAAATAAGAAATCATTTTGATACCTTGCCTGAGAGTCTCCAATCAAGGTGCAGGGAGATTCATTGTGAACAAATCAGCAAGCTGCTTCTCTGTTTCAATAAAGAACAGTTCAATTTTATTGGTCTCTTGAACATATTCATGAATATAATGTTCATGTAGTTCAATGTGTTGGTCCAACCTTTGACAGTAGGATTTGGTGCTAAGAATAAAGACCCAGTGACCTTTTACTGTCTTACAATTTTTTGATAGATCCACTAGTTCCCAAACTTCTTGATCTTTTATAGATTTCATCTCATCATTGCAAGTAGCATACCATTTTTCTTGAGTTTTTTTTAGGTGGTTTCTTTATGTCCTTATAGTGCTTAGGCACTTCATTGAACTCTACCACTTTAGACATCATTTCAACAAAGAATTAGTTTGAGAAATCAACTATATTGTTAGAGCTGTGCCAGAGTTCTTAGTTGATATTCAAGCTAAACTAATACATGACTGTGAAGGAGTTTATATACAGAGGAGCAGACATTGCATTAGTAACGGAGGGACATAGCATGAGTAAGGAGATGAGTAAGGAAGATGGAATGAAGTAGAATCAAAGCCAAAGCTGTGTGAGCACAGGTTTCGGAGGTAGCAAAGGAGCAAGACTAGTACATAAGGGGAACAATAGAATTAGTCTGGAGGAAAGGAAGTAATTACAGAATGAGATAGCATCAGAGTTCGTGTCTCTTATATGAGAGTGGAGGTGAGGTGCAGAGGTGCAAAGGTGCTGAGTTTCACAGGATATGACATATATGATCATAGTCCTTATCTTGTAGATGCATTGGAGGACCTTGAAAAGGAGTCCTGTTGTGGTGGTTCCTCCCTTGGAGGAGGTTGTTATCCTTGTTGGAATATTTTTCAGACAAAGTCTTGTTCCATTCATATATCCCTTTCTATTTCTGTTGGAGTCCTGTCACCATAAGCATTATCAGGTCAGATATAGGGTTGATGAAGATGGTGACTTGATTTTCTAAATTCAAACTGTGCTCTAGGATGTTCCCTATTTAGCACTGGATGTTGGTAGATGACGAGCAGGTTGTTCCTCAAGTTGCTCCTCCTCAATTGATTCAGGAGATACCTCTGGAATAGGTTCTGGTTAAGGCTCCAATGCATTAGCAGGTTCTGGATGAGGAGGAGTCTTTTCTTTAAAAGGCACTTTTTTCTTATCCTTGGATCCCAAAGACTTTGATGGCTTTTTAGAAGGAAATTCAGGTTCATCTTCAACCATTGCTCTTCTTTTGCCTTTGTCTTTCTTGGGAGGTAAAGGAGTTTTATCATCAGGACTTTGAGGTGGCTGTGCCTCAGTTGGCACTGGTCCCTGATAGGGATGTGGAGGTAATCTTGGTTGGGATGAAATCATCCAAATAACCATTGTCATCACTGTTACCATTATCACCATTAGCCACTGAACCCTCTCCCATCCAACAATGCTCCCAGGATGACTGGTCTTTCCAGGATGACTGCCTCTACTTCAAGGGTTGCCTCTACATTCCCAAGCCTGGTCGCTACCCCCTTGTCCTTCACACTCATGAGTCTCCTATCATGAAGGTTATGGCAGTGTTTTCCACACCCAAAGCCTTCTTGCCCAGGACTATTGGTGGCCTGGGGTGAATGCCTATGTCCACCATTTTATCTCCAGCTGTGCTGTCTGCCAGTCCAAAAATGTTAATACTCATTCCACCATACCCCCGCTTACCCCACTTGCATCCTCTGTGACCTGCCCCTTCCAGTAGATCTCTGTCAATCTGATTACTTCCCTACCCTTGTCCATAGGTTTCAACTCTGTCATGGTCTCAGTCAACCATGGGCTTATAAAGGGGGTAATTTACATCCCTTGTTCTAAAAACATTGACACCACCAGTGTGGCCACCCTCTTTTTCAAATGCCACTGGACTTGACTTTGCATACAGAGTGGATTGCTGAAAGTAACAATGATCCTGAAAGTGGCAGGACATAGGGACAAGGATGACATTAGGCTTTCTTAGAGTCTCAGCCAGGCAGGGTATGGGACTGCCAGAGGTAAGGTGGGAACAGAGTTATGCCACCATTCTTGCACCCTTGAGTGACCAATTGTGGTACAACATGGTCAGCAAAGAGAAAATTATACTTGCAGAAATGGTCCACCTCATTGAAAATGAGACAATGTGTTCCCTCTTGCTATATCCAAAAATCTCTATGTCCCATGTCTTCTCCTTCACATAGTGGTCATCCACTTGGTAAATGGCTTTCAGGGTTTTATCAGGTAACTGCAAAGGTCCAATAAATGACTCATCAAGGGACCTGGTAAGAAAGAATAGGATCAGATCAATATTATATACTGAAATGCTGGAATTGTAAGAATTTTCCATGTGGGGATGAAGCAGCTGCTGAAGTAAGGGCTGCTCTGAGGATGTAATTTGAGCTGAGTTGCATATTTGAGTTCAGTAAGATGAAAAATAGGGAACAATAAACTTACATGCAACATGACCTTTTGGCTGGTGGCCCTTGACTTAGGATTCAACTTTGTGACTAACAAAGATTTCATCATTATAGAGGTGATTGCTGCTAAAAGATGTGGAATGAATGGTCAGAGCCTTTGAGTATTAATTGTGTATGAGGCAATGAGGCAAATTATATCACATACTTGCAGGCTGCATTTTTGCCCCACATCTTGCTTGTTCAAGATTCCCTGATTCTTCCTCATTCTCAGTTAGCCAGGTCTAGAACACCATTACAGGCAGTGACCAAGTTTCAGATCTTGTGCTTGAGAATCCCATTGCCTGATTGCAGGCCATCCTAGCATGGGGTGAAGTGTCAACTCCACCTTTTAATGAGACAAGGATCCAATTGATAAATGTGCATACAGACTCACAACAAATAAAAGGTCTAGACTCTCTTATTCTCCTTATCTTTACACTATCTATTTTACTATCAGAATGAGTCAGTTATCATCTTATCTTTAATATCATAAATAGAAGTCCGTATTGCTATAGAACAATAACAATAGTCCTATCACATGAAGAATATTTCCTTTTAGGATACTGGTTATAATATGTACACATAGTTTACTTTTTGTCAACCAACCACCCCCACCTCTTTAAACTACCATACTGAAGCCTGATTTTTGGCCTTGTGTGGGATTCCTAAAAGTTTCCACTGGCTTTCAAAATCACAAATATTCACCTAATGACCAGCCCTTCCTGTGATCCCCCCTCATCTTTTCAACTACCATTGGTCCTTCTATTTTTTTTTATGCACTTGCTTCACAATTCAGTGCCCAAAGTTGTGATGAAGGTGTCACTAACACTTTGTCCTACTTTATAGTACATGTAGTTCATGTAATTGCCAAACACAATTGTACTCATGTTAATGATCAAACAATGGTAGGCTATTATGTTGTGTTGGACCATGCTGCATTCAACCTGTTGACAATAGAACAGATTGAGACAAAACCAGTAGCTTAGTAATGGAAGCAGAAATAGAATACCACTGATTCAACACTTCTTACTATCATTTGATGAAGTGATCTTTGAATGATTTTTTTCAAACTTTTTCCAAGTGAGATTTTTTGTAAAAAGATCTGCAAGCTAATCTTTTGCAGGAACATAGAAGATTTCAATGTTTCCAAGATTAGCTGCTTTACAAACATATAGATCTGGTATATCCATATGTTTTGTTCTTTCTTCTTGAGCAGGGTGAGAGGCAAGAAAGATGAAGCCTTGATTATCACCATTGAGTAAAATAGGATGAGCCATGTTTATTTGAATTCTTGAAAGAGGTTGTGGATCCAGGATAATTGTTTAGTGGTCTCTGTCATCCCAATAAATTCTGCTTCTGTGATGAAAGAGTAATCCTCTTTTGGAATCTTGATAACCATGAGATAAGACTGTTTGCCAAGAAGATAGCATACTAGTTGTGGATCAACATGTTTCAACATCTCCTGCCCAATTTGTATCAGAATATGCAATCAGATCTATGTCTGATGTGGTTCCATTGTATTGGATACAAAGATCCTTTGTGTCACATAAGTAGTATACAATATAAAGAGCACATTGATAGTAATCCTTGCTAGGATGAGTGGAATAGCAGGCCATTCTAATAACAGCATATGCTATGTCAGGTTGTGTGCCTAACATTGTATAAAGCAGGGATTCTATAATAGACTGGTAGTATTGATAGAATTTTGAATAAACTTCTTTTTCATTTGGTTTTGGATTATATTTGGAAGGATTCCAGTGGTATTCAGTATTTTTAAAATTGAATTATTTTATAACTTTCTTAACACATTTGCATCGATCAAGTCTTAGGATGCAATGTTTGTGATCCTGGGTGATGCACATGCCTAGATACTCTGTGGCAGTACCAAAATCTTTTGATTCCCAATGTTTCATGAAAGTTCTTTTATGTTCAAGAATGAGGTGTTTGTTACTACCCGTAAACAGTGCATTGTCAACATAGACAACAAATAAAATAAAATTCTTTCCTTTGAATTTAATATAAACACTAGGATCCAAATGCAATCTGTAGAATCCTTGGTTAAAAAGGGATTGATGCAGGGCTTTATTCCATTGAAGCACTGCTTTTGAGTCCATATATTGTTTTCCTCAATCAACAAACTTTATTCTTCTTTCCCTTTACTTTGAATTCTTCAGGTTATTTCATATAAATTTCTTCATCAAGTTCTCTGAAGAGAAATGCTGTCTTGACATCTAATGCTTCAATCTCCCAATCTTCCAGAGCTGCTAAGGCTAAAAGGAGTCAAATGGTTTCAAATCTTGCCACTGGAGAGAAGGTTTCTTCAAAGTCTATTCTGAAGATTTGTATATATAGCCTTTGGCTATTATTTCTTCCATTGCCTTTTGTAATATACATATATCCATCTCCCTTTGATGGGTGTGTGACCTGAAGGTATATCCACTAGTTCCCATACATCTCTTTCTTGAACAGGTCATATTTCTTTATCTATTGATTTTCTTTATCTTTATTGTTTTTTGAATGAAAGTCTGAGGGAATCTTTATAGTGAACTTGAGTGCCAACAGAAATGGTGGCTGCAGTCATATGATGTCATATCCAGGATGATGAGTACATCTGTCCTAGGTCTTTTTCTTTATTAGTAGGATCATTTGGTGTCAACTCCAATGATTTCTTTTGTTGGAGTTCCTTTTCAATGTCCAAATTCTTTTTATTGCCATAGGTATTATCAGGCAAAATCCTTGGTTTGGGGTTTCTCTGTGATCATCTAACTGAAAGATTCCTAGTCTCCATTTTTTATTAATTTGATCCAAAGAGAGGTAGAACTAATTGTGATTGTATGTCTTTTCCTAGACCAAAAATTCCATCCTTTAGTGCCTCATTTATATCCAATGAAGGTCATTTCTTTGGCTTTAGGAGAGTGTTTGTTTGTTCTTTGATTCTTTGATATGAAGACATAGGCTTTGCTTTTAAAAACCTTGAAATAAGATACATTAGGCTTATTCCAAGAGAATATCTTGATGGGGGTCTTCTATTGATGACAGTGCATAGGTTGGTGATTATAGATATGATAGCTGTTTCACTAGCATCCTGTCAAAGCCCTTCTGAGAGGCAAGCATGTTGTCTCAAAGCTTCTGCTTTCTCCATTAAGATTCTATTAAACTGTTTTGCACAACCATTTTGTTGTGTAGTATGGGGTACAGTTTTCTGATGTTGTATGCCATGAGACATAAGGAATGCCTAAGGAATGCCTGCAATTTGTAAGACATACAGTGGGCTCAAAAAGTGTTGCAATGCCTAACCTTGATGTGGTGCATAAAGCACACCACAAACACACTTGATCTAATCACTTAGGCTTGGTGGAGTCAAAGATAGTACCTGCTCTTGGCTACAAATAGGTCCTTGGGTCATGTGATTTGGTCCAGTGGTTGTGGATATCTGCCCATTTCAAAACAGCAATGTCATTGCAATGCTTTGTAAGCTTTTGTGTTAAAAGCTAGAATCTCAATTGTATCAAATGATAGTTGGCACTATTTGGCACTACAAACAGAGATATACAATTAAACATTATATATAAGGTTAAATAACTTCACATGCACTGCCACCATGTGTATATTATTGCCATTTACCACTCTAAGCAACACTTTACTCTTTAAGCCTGATATTGGTTATCTATCACTATTGCTGCCTTGACCAGTGGTTGTGATGTCTTAGTTATATTTGTGTTGCAATAAAGCAAGTGTTTTGGCATGCTCAAATGTGTTGGTTGCTGCTTCTTCATCACTTATCCTACTAGTACCTGCTAGGCTAGTAGTTTTGATTATAATAGAGCACACAATGACCTGCATGCAATGCAGAAAGTCATGAAGAATCCAAATTTCCCAATGAACCAACTGTCCAATCCTCTAGGGACAAGTAGCTCCCAATGTACAGTGGCTCAAATAAGTGTCCCAATGTTTGCATGTTTTGCACTAAACATGATGGTACCTGATAACCACTAACCCTTGCCCTAAGCTATGAGTGTATAAAATAAGATACATACTCTTGGCTTCCTATCCATCCAAGATTTATAGAATTTGGTTCAGATTTGATCAAATGGCAACTAAATTAAAATGACACCTCATCGGGACACTTATTTGACCCTAAGCTTTTTGAAATGTTTAGTCCCTGGTATGAGCTCCCTTACCAGGTCTTAATAACTACTTCAAACCTTCTGGGCATGCTTTATAACTACTCCTGACATTGTTCCATAGCAATCCTTTCCCACTGTCCCACTATCTTGCATTATAATCAATCAATTCTGGTAAAAGCACATTTAGTAACTAAATGGCATTTTTTAAGGTGGTTTCAAGTGTGATTACCTTCTAAATTGGCCTATTAAGTCCCATAGTGCGCCAGGTACTATTGGAAGTCCAGCCAATAAAGCACAGACTTTATGATGGCCATTCTACATGATTTACTTTTATCATCAATCAGGCTATTATTTAGTAAATCATTACTAGCAAGGCCAATGATACTGATTAGGCTAGTGTCACAATTCATAAATTTCATTATTGCTATGCCTATAGGTCCTTAAGCTATTAGGAATACTCTCTATATAGTCTCATACCATTAGTAAACCTCCTATAAGCCTTATTATATATATCTTTGACTTTACTAGCAATTAACTTTTCCCTTTACATTTTCTGTATATACACTGCCCATCTAGCACAACCTTGCTTATTTCAGTCCTATGGGATGATATGACTTTGTTTCAGTCATTCATAATTCATATCAACATTATTTTTCATAATCCTTAAAAAATAGTGACTTTGTTGTCTTATCATGGCAGTTGGTAAGACTTTTTAAAGGATATTTCAAATAGTTTCAGGGCATACAGACATAGCAATAATAGAATTTATGAGTTGTACAGCCTAAACAGTATCATTGGCCTTGCTAGTAATGGTTTACTAAATAATAGCCTGACTGATGATAAAAGTAAATCATATAGAATGGCTCTTATAAAGTCTGTGCTTTATTAGCTGGACTTCCAATTGTACCTGGAACACTATCGGACTTAATATGCCAGTTTAGAAGGTAATCACACTTGAAACCACCTTAACAAATGCCATTTAGTTAATAAATGTGCTTCTACCAGAATTGATTGATTATAAAGCAAGATAGTGGGATAGTGGGAAAGGATTGCTATGGAACAATGTCAGGAGTAGTTGGAAAGCATGCCCAGAAGGTTTGAAGTAGTTATTAAGACCAAGGGAGCTCATACCAGGGACTAAACATTTCAAAAAGCTTAGGATCAAATAAGTGTCCCAATGAGGTGTCATTTTAATTTAGTTGCCATTTGATCAAATCTGAACCAAATTCTATAAATCTTGGATGGATAGAAAGCCAAGAGTATGTACCTTATTTTATACACTTATTGCTTAGGGCAAGGGTTAGTGGTTATCAGGTACTATCATGTTTAATGAAAAACATGCAAACATTGGGACACTTATTTGAGCCACTGTATCCTCTGTGTGCCCCCACACTGGCAGACTGTGAGTATCAGTACAGCCTGGGGTATTGTTGTGGGTCACAATTTTGTGACTCATACCCATACCCCAGGCCATGCAGGTTACTACCTGTATCCCTGTTCTTACCTACTTGCATCTCAAGTGTCATTGTCATTACTACTGTCATGCTGTTAGAGCTGTGCCAGAGATGAACTTCTTTACAACTCCAGAACTCCAGAGTTTGTCAGATTCCTAGGGGACATTGGCCTCAGCTTATGTGCTGTGCCCTTGCTAACATTCATGTCCTGATATTTCGGAGAGTGGAGATAGACGACATGGAGATTAGGACAAGTGAAGTCCTATCAAAGAAAGGAGTGATCAGAAGAGGAGTTCAACAATTCTAGTTGATATTCAAGCTAAACTAATACATGACTGCAAAGAAGTTTATATACAGAGGAGCAGACATCACATTAGTAATGGTGTAGGAGTTCATCACTCTCTACGGTTAAAACCCATCTTTCACAGGTTTCTGGGTTGTCATCCCACATCCTTCCATGTCAATCTGTGTCTGATCCATCTGATCCATTCATATCTGTTCTGTATCCATTCCGTGTTTCCGTGTCCAGGTCGTCTGGACTTACTTCCATTGTTCATATCACTTCAGATATCACATGCTGGGGCTCTAGGCCTTTGCCGCTGTCACTGTTGTACCATAGAGGCAGCCCTCTTTATTTTCCTTCGCGTCTGACAGGGATGACAGGGTCTCTGGAAGCTTTCATGTAGTATTTCCAATAGCTACATTCTACTTAAGAGCTTGTCTAGCTAGGAATAGACCATCTTCTTGCAGTCTGAAGGTCACCTGCCTGTGTGCAGGATCGTCTCCAAGTCATTTCTCCCTTTCGTTTCCTTCGTCTTTCTCATCCATTTCCGGGTCTGCTTCTGTGTTATCCAGTTCCATTCTGGACTTCCATTCCATATTTCCTGTGCTCCGGATTCTCTTGCTCATGCTCAAGATAGGTTTGGAACAAACCCTCTCTCTTCTATCCTCTTCAGAACCCCTGGGACAAGTTATACTCGCATCCCACACTGTTCATCTTTCTTACAACTGGAGCCCACCATGAGGGGTTCAATTAGGTTGTCAAGAAGGACGCTCCATTCCACACCTCAGCGCTTACTGCTCAAGATTTTCTTCCATTCACTCCATTGCTGATATCCAATAGATCTGCTCTGGGCCATGTCAAACCATGGCCACATTCTTCTTGCCCATGCATGGTTCTGCAAACGCGCCACTGTTTACCAGAAAAGCCACCGAGCTTTCCCGATTCATGGACAACATCAAAGTCCTCAGCGACTGCGCCAACCTCACTGTCGCCCACAAAATCCAACTCACCATCTGCTATGCTGACCTCGACAATGCAGAATTCTGGGAGGTGCTTCCGGAATCGTCTGCGAACCCTCCAGACTGGGATGCATTCATTGCCGCTGTTAAAAAGTATTACCCGGGATGTGAGCTCACTGACCGATATAGCTGCACTGACCTCTCTTGGGTAGTCCAGGACTACCAGGTCATGCCGATGTGCTCCCTAGACAATCTAGGGGAGTACAGCTGAGCCTTTACCCGCATTTCCGCACAACTACTGACCTCGAACCACGTATCCATGCACGAGCACAACTTACTCTTTCTTAGCGGTTTCCTGGAACCACTCAGTGGTCATCTCTGGCATCATCTGTAGATCGTACATCCGGACATCCATCTGGATGACCCATACCTGATGCATGACATTGTAGAAGCTGCTAGGTTTCTTCTTACAGGTCGTTCCTTCCATTCTGCTGAGACACCAGTCGTGCACATACCAGTTGCACAAACATTATCTTATTCATCTGTTTCCCCCACGTCATCCGAGCCGATCTCCACTGACACTTACAGCATTGCCAAGGAGGACATGACTCCATCCGTGTTGGTTCCGGACATATTGAACCAATCCAGGATCATGGACATCGCGCCGGATGTCTTTGATCTACCACCCGCTGTCGCCAAGGCTATTCCATCCATGCCGGAATCCATTGATCCAGAATTCCAGGCTTACTTGCAGGCTGCTTGGGCATTGTACTGAGCCAACTACACTGCAGAGGATCAGACCTTCTATTTGCTCTCTCCCCCCTCACCCGAACCAGTATCTACTAACTGAGCACAGATACTATCTCTCTCCACAGATAAGGCTGCCATTGCCATGCCATTTTCAGATATGGTCAAGGTTCCTGGACACTGGGCCAGACCTACCATGTCACTTGCCAAAACATCCAAGCTGCTTTCCCCTTCTCCCATTTGCACTGACACACTGTTGTTGTCAGTTGCAGATGAACCCACTACTGCTATTCCGAGCAATCCAGAACCCCTTCATATCACAGAGGGTGATGCTGAGTCATCCCAACCCTCTCTTTTTGCAAAGCGGTGAAGCACTACACATTCGCCGCTCTTATCCTTGTTTGCCCCTGGTTTTGTGATCCCGGACGAGCCGGATCCCTTCTGTGATGACGCCGAGTCATTTTCTGAGTCGGATGGTGTCGCCAATTATGGCACCATCACTTTCCTTACATCTGTGCTGTCCTGCATTTGTCTCCCTTCTTCTGGGTACTCGCACCCACTTTTACCTTCCATGTCGGCATCTGTGCCCATACCATCGCTCCCCTTCATCATCCTGTCATCCAGGTCAGACATATTGTCATCCAGGTTCAAGTTGATCGTCTGGGTCATGCAACCCATCCATTTCTTTACATCTGCTGCAGGATAATCTCCACTGGCATGCACCCCCTACTGCATCATCCACTTACCTACCGCATTCCAGACTTTACCTATTCGATCTGGGAATCTGTGTACCCCTTCCATTATACCACTGCTGAATGCTTCTGCAGGTAGGCAAGAGCAGGGGTATGGGTAACCCTTGGGGGTATGGGTAGGGGTACAGTGAGAGTATGGGTAGGGGTACGGAATGCTAACCCTCATACCCCTGGGGGGTACCCAAGGGTACTCAGGGGTATGATCAAAGTTGGGTAAATACCTATGAAAGACATAATTCTATCCCTTTGAGTTACTTTATATATAGTGACATCAATAACAAGCAATAATGACATGCCCTCTCACTCTCTTTTGACCTCCTTGGCCTCATCCACAATTAACCCCTAGGGGTATACCCAAGGGTACAAATTTCCAATACCCTTACCCCTCAGAAGGGTACAACCCCTGAGGGGTATGGGTAGGGGTACAAGCCTGGGCACCCATGGGTTACCCATGCTCTTGCCTATCTGCAGGTATAGAATAAGAAAGCTGATCGACAAAGACAAGCCAACTTGAAGTGGAACCTTGCAAAGCCCGTGTTGCTTTGGGTTTCATTTTCATTCGTACCCGAGTTTCTTTTTGTTTCTTATCTGTGTTTTTCTTTCCACCCTTCTTCAGGGATTGTACACAGATTCCAGACATAGACAGAGACCATAGACGTGACCACAACGAAGGCACCATGCTGCCACCTAGCCGCATCATCTGCGACGCCGACCCCATTCATTCCAGATCCCTGCTGCAGTGCCACAACATACCCTCCGTGCCAGAGGCCCACACACTTGCTGTTTCCAGTTAGACACCCATCTGTATCATCATCTGGAACCTCATCCGCCGCTCACTGCTGTTCCCATTGACCATGTTGACATCCACACCATCCTCCAAGTTGTCTGACAATATCCATCTGGAACCATATCTGCACTCACCGCTGCTGTCATCCACATTGACATCCATACCACCTTCCGAGTCACCTGCTGATACACACCCGTACCATCATCCAGAACCACATCGAGATCCGCACTCACATCCGCTAGTTGACTGTGCTGACATCTGCACTATCCATCCGAGTCACCAGTCTGACAATGTCCATCTGAGCATCATCACATTCATGTTCACCCATCCACGCTCTGGATCATCGCACATGCCGTCCTATACCACTGTCACCGACTTCATATGTCTTCCGGAACACACTTGCCACACCCCATCATCCGTGCATCCACTTCTGGGTCATGGTCATCATCATGTCATCAAGTCATAGGACTGACTGAGGACAGTCAGTATCTAAGTCCCCCTCGGATGTAGGAGTTCATCACTCTCTACGGTTGAAACCCCATCTTTCACAGGTTTCCGGGTTGTCATCCCACTGGCACATCCTTCCATGTCAATCCATGTCTGATCCATCTGATCTGTTCATATTTTCTGTGTCTGGGTCGTCTGGACTTACTTCCATTGTTCATATCACTTCGGACATCATGCACTGGGGCTCTAGGCCTTTGCCGCTGTCACTGTTGTACCATAGAGGCAGCCCTCTTTATTTTCCTTCACATCTGACAGGGATGATAGGGTCCCTGGAAGTTTTCATGTAGTATTTCCAATAGCTACATTCTACTTAAGAGCTTGTCTAGCTAGGAATAGACCATCTTCTTGCAGTCTGAAGGTCACCTACTCGTGTGCAGGATCATCTCCGAGTCATTTCTCCCCTTCGTTTCCTTTGTCTTTCTCATCCATTTCCAGGTCTGCTTCCGTGTTATCCAGTTCTGTTCCAGACTTCTGTTCTGTGTTTCCCATGCTCCAGATTCTCTTGCTCACGCTCGAGATAGGTTTGGAACAAACCCTCTCTCTTCTATCCTCTTCAGAACCCCTGGGACAAGTTATACTCACATTCCACACTGTTCATCTTTCTTACAACAGAGGACATAGCATGAGTAGGAAGATGAGTAAGGAAGATGGAATGGAGTAGAAACAAAGCCGGAGCTGTGCAAGCACAGGTTTCGGAGGTAATGAAGGAGCAAGACTAGTATATAAGGGGAACAATAGAATCAGTCCAGGAGAAAGAAAGTAACTATAGGACAAGAAAGCATTGGAGTTCATGTCTATGAGAGCAGAGGTGAGGTCTGGAGGTGCAGAGTTGCACAGGATATGACACATGCCAGCAATCCTCAGAGTTGCAGCATTGGTGTTGGCAATGAGGGCTGATTCAGAGGTAGGTCTGTCGTTGTTGTGTCCTGTCATTGCAATGTGATGGGGATGGGGAGAGCAGATAGGATGGGACAAGTGGATGGACTGGATGCAGTCACCTGTCACATACTAGTACATCTGCAAATCACTCATTTTCACACAGCTGTCATAGCCTGTCACAGGTTTACAGCACTGGCACAGCAACATGTCAGCAGTGACCCAGCAGTGTCAGCAGACTCAGCACCATAGCAACTCGTGCCACAGGGACACAGCTGTCACAGTACATCACAGACATAGTAGCGCACAGCGCAACAGCAAGTAGATTATTATTTCATAGTCAAATGTAGCTTACTTTTTCCTAATCCTGAGGGACTTAGGATTTTTTTGTGTGTGAGCATGTCATGTGACATTGGTTCGAATCCTGCTCCAGCCGTCACGCTCTGTCACAACTCTCAGTACGACAATGACGACATGCGCTACCTGTGCCACACCACCTGCATCACCTTCCCCTTCAATGGGCACAGCGACAATGTCACAGTGGTGACAACAGTGGCATGCGTGCATGCCACATGGCCCAGCCAGCCCAGACAATGACAGCGACGGCACATGCATGTGCCACACACCCACCCAGCGACAACGAGGATGGCGAGGGTGGCACGTACACATGCCACATGTGCCACCCAGCGACGGACAATGACGACAATAGCACGTATGCGTGCCGTGCAGCCCACCCAGCGATGACAATGATGGCGCAGATGCATGCCATGCGTGCCATGGATCACCCAGTGACCCACCCAGCAAGGACAAGGACAAGGACAATGACTACAAGGATTGCACATACGCATGC